>JAJJWX010004854.1:0-192380 GCA_023529315.1 Papaver bracteatum
TAGTGCTCTAACACTTTTAATGTCTCTAATTCATACAACCATATAATGAGTGCGATTTTTCATTTAACTATACGGACTTGGAGTCTGGAAAAAAACTTAAGTTGGATGCTTGATTCCTAACGCAAGCTTATGATTCTTAAGAAAGATATATCACTGCATTTACTTGATTACTTCTTTGACGGGAAGCACTCTACATGCTTTGCGATATTTAGGGTTAGTAATATATTTTATATTAAGAGCGTGTTATTTTTAGTGTCTCTAAATGTCAGATATCAGCACAACTATATAATATTTGTGATTTTTCATTCAAGTACAAGAAGTTGGAGCCGGGAAAAACAATTGAGTTACTCGCTTGATTTTTTACGCAAGTATACGATTTCTGAAGAAAAATATATATGTGTATTTCCTTAATTACATTTTTTTTTTACGGGAAACACTTCATATGATTTGCGTTAGTTAGAGATGGCAATCTATTTTATATTAATATCATGATTTTTATAATGTCTTTAATATCACATATCGATGCCTATATAATGGCTAATGATATTTCCTTGATTACTTCTTTGACGGGAAGCACTTTGTATGCTTTGGACTATTTAGGGTTGGCAATTTGTTTTATATTAATATCATGTTATTTTTAGTGTCTTTAATGTTAGATATCCTGACGAGATTGGGGTATACTCAAACTAATTGGGGTATACCAAATTTAAAGCCATCCAACCTAGTGTGCTAAGGGGTGTCTAAATGTTATTGAAAGACCAAATTCCCCCCCCCCCCCCAAACCTTGCCGGTTGAATTTTTCCTAAAAAAGTTTCAAATTTTTTTTCCAAAAACTCTATTCGCTCTAATCATACATGAAGAGATAAAAATAAAAAGACTTTTTTTTGAATCATACGGGTTTTGGGCCGGCACGGTTCTAGGTTAAATATCATGCCGACCTTTCATACCTGGATGCGACATTTATAAGGTTGGAATGATATTCAACTAACTATCTTGCCGGCTTTGTATTGGTCGTTGGCTTTGGTCGGAAAAGTTATCAATTTGCGACCTTGCCGGATAATCTTCATTCTTGAATCATATATCAAAACTATGGGTGAAATGACGGTTAAGAATCAAAGCAACTTCATTAATCTCTTATCGACGAGGCAAAACGTGTTCCCGACGGTGGTGACCGACGTGCAATGGTGGGGTGTCGTCGACAGTAGTAGCGAATATGAACTTGGTGGAATTGATGAGGCCATGTCATCAGCATCATCTTTTGAAGAAAATCATTCATCATCAAGCGGTTCACTTGGTACAAATTCTAACGTGCAGACATTGGAAGATCTTGCGAAAAGAGAGAACCCGTATAAGAAGAAGCAGATGATGATGAAATCATGCAAGAGTTATGCGTGTGGATTGGATAATAGTAAATCATTTGCGACGAATAATAGTTCGAAGATGATATCGAAGAAAGGTTCGAATAAGAGTGTTGGGTCTTTTTCTTCGCTGTTGGGGAATAAGAGAAATGGGTTCATGAGTTGTAGTATTAGTCCTCCTATTCTTGAGTAAATCATGATCTTGAGAGAGTGTTTTATGTTCCTCACTCTCTCTCTCTCTCTATCTATAGATAGAACCAGAAAGAGTATAGAGTAGAGTACTAGTATTTCAGTACTCGAAGTGGCCTCTTCGCCGCCACATTAAAAAAACTATACCATGCCGACCATGTTACCGCCAGCACATTAAGAAAATGCATACCCATCCGAACATGTTTTCGCCGGCATGTTAAGATATGTATACCCTGCCGACCATATTTTCGCCGACAAGTTAAGAAATGTATATCTTGCCGACTAATGAACCATATATAACATTTTTTCTAATGATGAAAACTCATTTGGTCGGCGTAATCTTCATTCAATGACCATTCCGGCCCAAAAAGGGTCGGCATCTTATTCAAACGACGACCATGCCGGCTAAAAATAGTCGGCACCTTATTCAACCGTAGACCTTGCCGACCTTTAACATTTCTAAACCAATTTTTCTGATCAAAATTGAACTCATAAGAAGGATTAAAGGTTTAATATACCGAATTCATTATTTGAAAATTTTAATCTAAACTCAATTAATCAACACTAATCATAATTTTTAGTATTAATTAAATAAGGGCATATTAGCCATTTAGAAAAATCTAGGTTAAGGGGTGGCTTGGATTTACTTCAAAATGACCCTATTTTGTCTTATTGGGTATACCCCAATTAATCTTGGTATACCCCAATCTCTCCAGGTTAGATATCAACACAACTACATAATATGTGTGATTTTTCATTAAACTACAAGAAATTGGAGCCTAGAAAAAAAGTTGAGTTACCCGCTTTAATTTTAATGCAAGCATATGATTTCTGAAGAAAAATATATATGTACGTTTCCTTAATTACATTTTCTTTGACGAGAAGCACTTCATATGCTTTGCCCTATTTAGAGTTGAGGATCTATTTTATATTAATATCACGATTTTTTAGTGTCTCTAACTTCAGATATTGATGCCTATATATTGACTAATGAATGTGATTTTTCACTCAACTATATGAAACTGGAGTATGAAAGAGCAGTTGAGTTGGTCCCTTAATTCTTTACACAAATATATGATTTTTGAAGAAATATATATCAATGCATTTCCTTGATAACATTTTCTTTGAGGGGAAGCAATTCATATGTTGTGCACCTATTTGTAGGTGAAAATGGTTTCTGCTGATTTCGGTAATTACGGATGTGCTGGTGATAAACAATTTAAACCCTAAACAATGTACTGCAAGGGAGTACTTTAGATTCGAGAGATCAATCTGTGCAAGTCCGGCCTAAACCAAGAAAAGGCCGTTCCAGGACTTGCCGGTCACAAAGTGGAGGAGAATGGGTTGGTTTTTGGGAGGGAATCAAGGAAACTGGTTAGACCAGAATAGTTGATTCTGGAAAAGTAGTTGGGTTCGTACGACTTGTTATCATAAAAGTGAGAGAGATCACGAGGTGAGCTAGCAAGTAAGTATTTTTGAGTGTTGTATCTCCTGTATGAACTTGTTGTTCAATGGAAATAGGTAAGACCTATTTATACAAGTCGGAATAGAAACGTACCCTGGTCTCATTAAGGAGTGGGGAAGTAAATAGGAGGAGGTGGTAACCGTATGCATGGAATTGATGTCCATAAAGTTGTTAACGCATGAAACTGGTTTTCATAAAGCTACTAACGTTATGGAATTGATATCCCATAAAGTTGTTAACGTATGTGCTTTATGTCCCATGAACGTTTCACACATAACTTCCCGTATTTACTAACCTCCTCACCCTCACGACACTTCCTTATGACGGGCGTAGTGTACGCCGCATGTAGTAAACCGCCAAACAAATACCCAAAGAGGATCCCCAAGTTTGTGTTGATGTCTCGAATTTTTTTAGAAATCATGTAGCATGTTGTTGTGGCTTGGAAAGTCAAGATCTGGAAACTTGCTAGCCTGGTGACCTTCGACGGTCGAGATTTTGCATCTTGAGAGGAGGGGAAACCGTTGATCATTGCACGTTTTCGTTTTGGTAGATGCGTAGTGAGGGCCAACGTGGTGGCGCGACTAGGTTGGCATGCCGTTGGCATGGCATGGTTTGGCGTGGCCAAACTTAGGTTTTCGGGCCAAAGGTTACCATGTGTCGTCTGGTAACCTTGGATGTCTAGGATTTGCTCTTGGGATTGATGGGCAACGGTTGATTGTTGCACGTGTTCGTTTTGGTGGCCGCGTAGGGAAGGACAACAGGGTGGCGCGGCTAGGTTGGCATGCCGTTGGAATGGCATGGTTTGGCGTGGACAAACTTAGGTTTTCGTGCCAAAGGTTACCATGTGTCGTCTGGTAACCTTGGATGGCTAGGATTTGCTCCTGGGATTGAAGGGGAACCATTGATCGTTGCATGCATTTGTTTTAGAAACCCTAATTAGCGCCGTTTACTAGAATCGTTGTAGAATTCTAGTACGAACTTGTATTTTGATGGCTGTAGAATTCTAGTACGGACTCGGATTTTGGCGTGGCTAGGGCCAAATTCTACTATAATTATTGTAGAATTCTATTCGACCGGAAAAGAATTTCCTATCTCCGCGTGCGAGGATATTTAGGTTTTGAACTCGTTCGGGAGGTGAAAACAGCCTGAAAGTAAAACTCGAGAAGAATTTAGGAGTGGTGGCGGCATGGCCAAGTATTCCTTGGCGCAATTAGGTTGGCATGGCATGCCTTGGCGTGGTTTGGCTTGGCATGTGGGTCCAAGGGTTTTCCATGGGTGCATGGCGTGGCTAGGGACAAGGCAATGACATTTGGCTTGGCATGGTGTGATTAGCATAGCTAGGGCCAAGGCAGAGTGCGTTTGGCATGGCGCGGCTAGCTTGGGCTAGGTGAGATTTTGGCTTGGCATGTGGGGTCAAGGGTTTTCCATAGGTGCATGGCGGGACTAACTTGGGCTAGGTGCGGTTTTGGCTTAGCATGTGGGGACAAGGGTTTTCCATGGGTGCATGGCGTGGCTAGCTTGGGCTAGATGCGGTTTTGGCTTGGCATGCGGGGCCAAGGGTTTTCCATAGGTGCATGGAGGGACTAGATTGGTCTAGGGGCGGTTTTGGCTTGGCATGTGGGTCCAAGGGTTTGCCATGGGTGCATGGCGTGGCTAGGGCCAAGTCAACGGCGTTTGGCTTGGCATGGTGTGATTAGCATAGTTAGGGCCAAGGCAGAGTGCGTTTGGCATGGCGCGTCTAGCTTGGGCTAGGTGTGGTTTTGGTTTGTCATGTGGGGCCAAGGGGATTGGCATAGATGCATGGCAGGACTAGCTTCGGCTAGGTGCGGTTTTGGCTTGGCATGTGGGGCCAAGGGTTTTCCATAGGCGCATGGCGTGACTAGCTTGGGCTAGGTGCGTGACCAAGCTAGGGTTTTGGGGAAAAGGTCTTTTAGTAACCTTAGACGGCTAGGATTTACTCCTGGGATTGAAGGGAAACCGTTGATTGTTTCACGCCTTCGTTTTGATAGACGCATAGTGAAGTTGATTATGGTGGCGTGGAATGGGGCCATGACGAGGTGCGTTTGGCATGGCGCGGTAGGTGTGGATGACATGATTTTCTATTGGCACGGAGGTGCGACTAACTTGGTTGGCATGCTTTTGCGCGGTTGGTGTGGCTGGCATGATTTTCCATTGGCACAGAGGTGCGGCTAGCATGGTTGGCATGCTTTGGCGCGGTTGGTGTGGCTGTAATCATTTGCCATTGGCACAGAGGTGCAGCTAGCACGTTTGGCATGCTTTGGCATGGTTGGTGTGGATGACATGATTTTCCATTGGCACAGAGGTGCGGCTAGCATGGTTGGCATGCTTTGGCTCGGTTGGTGTGGTTGGAATGATTTTCCATTGGCACAAAGGTGCGGCTAGAATGGTTGGCATGCATTGGCGCGGTCGGTGTGGATGGCATGATTTTCAATTGGCACAGAGGTGCAGCTAGCATGGTTGGCATTCTTTGGCGCGGTCGGTGTGTCTGGCATGATTTTCCATTGGCATAGAGGTGTGGATAGCATGGTAGGCATGCTTTGGCGCGGTCGGTGTGGATGGCATGATTTTCCATTGGCACAGAGGTGCGGCTAGCATAGTTGGCATGCTTTGGCGTGGTTGGTGTGGATGGCATGATTTGTCATTGTCACAGAGGTGCGGCTAGCATGGTTGGCATGCTTTGGCGTGGTTGGTGTTGCTGGCATTATTTTCCATTGGCACAGAGGTGTTCCTAGCATGGTTGGCATGCGTTGGCGCGGTCGGTGTGGCTGGCATGATTTTCCATTGGCACAGAGGAGAGGCTAGCATGGTTGGCATGCTTTGGCTCGGTTGGTGTGGCTGGCATGATTTGTCATTGGCACATAGGTGCGGCTAGCATGGTTGGCATGCTTTAGCGCGGTCGGTGTGACTGGCATGATTTTCCATTGGCATAGAGGTGCGGCTAGCATGGTTGTCATGCTTTGGCGCGGTCGGTGTGGCTGGCATGATTTTCCATTGGCACAGAGGTGCGGCTAGCATAGTTGGCATGCTTTGGCGCGGTTTGTGTGGGTGGCATGATTTTCCATTGGCATAGAGGTGCGGCTAGCATGGTTGTCATGCTTTGGAGCGATCGGTGTGGCTGGCATGATTTTCCATTGGCACAGAGGTGCGGCTAGCATAGTTGGCATGCTTTGGCGCGGTTGGTGTGGGTGGCATGATTTGTCATTGGCACAGAGGTGCAGCTAGCATGGTTGGAATGCTTTGGCGTGGTTGGTGTGGCTGGCATGATTTTCCATTGGCACAGAGGTGTGGCTAGCATGGTTGGCATGCTTTGGCGCGGTCGGTGTGGCTGGAATGATTTGCCATTGGCACAGAGGTGCGGCTAGCATGGTTGACATATTTTAGCGCGGTTGGTGTGGATGGCATGATTTGGCCTTGGCACAAGTGGGAATTAGGGTTTTTCTTGTCGTACCCTAATTTGAAAAAGATACCCCGGTAATTATTAGAGACACATTAAAGGTTTCAGTAAATGTGCCTAGTAAATGCTTGTTACTTTAAATATTATGACATCACTGCCTAATAGGGTTTAGTATTTTACTATTTTAACCCTAAGCTAAAAACCACGATCAACAACACCATTTAGAGTTTTCAATCTATTTTATATTAATATCGTATGTTTTTTAGTGTCTCCAATATCAGATATTGATACAACTGTACAAATAGTGTGATATTTCAGTTAACTACCAATAGTACTGATACATGTAATGTAATGAACTACTTATTGATTCCAAAGGTCGGTATAATTTTTCAAAAGTATTTTATTTAAGAGGATTTCTTAATCTCCAACACTTTAAAAAATATGTAATTGGTGAATAATTTGGTTCCAATTGTTAATCTACTAAATGATTGTTTCAAAAAAAATATTATAATTGGTGTTTTCATGGTACAGTGCAGTTGTTAATTGAGATCCCTTCTTGGAAGAATGCGGAGCTTCGCTCAACTAAGGATCGATTCCGTCGTACCCGATTCAAAGCACGAGTTAAATACTAAAAATAAAAATAAAATAATGTATTTATAGCTTAAAATATTTAAGTTTAATTGTAAAATTGATTATTATCTTTCTTTATAATTAGGGACCCTAAGTTGCCAAATGTCATCACCACAATTACTCTTGATTTTGGTGAAGCCATATCAGTGGAGTCTTTCCATGTAATTGCAATTTCAGCTCCATGTCATCGGACACATATCATGGCAACAAAAAAGAAAAACCTCTTTATATCAAGCACATATTGAAACCCTTTCGGAAAAAAATTTGTTGGAGACACCCTCGGAAAAAAATATTCCAACTTCCCAAGTGATGTATCTAGAGGTGTAAAACGTGTCGGCCCGGCACAGCCCGGCACACGAAGTCGCGTGCTTCACGTGCCATGTGCCGTGCTGTGCTGTGCCAACGATTTAAACGTGTTGTGCCGTGATGTGCTTTACTAGTCAAACGCTAGGCACAACACATCCCACTGGCACAACACACGAATAAACGTGTCGTGTTGGGCCGTGTTGGCACACGTGCTATAAACAATTTGAAATCACTTAATGTATACATTAAGTCAGACATTATCACAATAATTTAATTAGACAACATATCATTTGAAATTATTTCAAGTAAAATTAACAAGTTTATTCAATAAAAAGAAATAGCCCACAAAAGAGTCACATTTTTTTAAAACTAGCTAGTTTTTTTGTTAAATATATGTGTTGTTATAAATAAGCAAGCATAAAATGTTAAAAACTAGCTAGAATAGTGACTCTTTTGTGAAATATACAAAAAATGTGATGTATTATGCCTTGTTATATGGTGTATTTGTATATGTTATGATGTGCTTTCTTAACGTGCTGTGCTGGGCTGGGCCACGTGCTTATACGTGCCGCGTGCTGTGCTACTGTGCCAATTAGTCAAACCCAGCACGTCCCATTTAACTAACGTGTTGTGCTGGGCTGTGCTCGTGCTGGCACATCCCAATTTACACCTCTAGATGTATCCCTTTAAAAATCATAACCGCCACTATTAATTTTGTGCATCACAAAATAGCAAAGCATACCAAGTTCTCTAAACTCCAAACGATGCGTCCCCTATTGGTTATTTTTGGGTACTATAAATATATGAGATAATGGATTCATATAATCATATCTATTCACGAAAACCTTTTTTTAGAAAGATGCCCATCATTATCCATTGATATCACGAGTAGCATTTTTCACCGCATGTGATTATTTAAAATTTTTTTTTTTTGAAAAACATAATAGTAATTGAGTTTTCCATTGTGCAATTTGAACTGGATTATGAGTTATTTAGTCAATAATTAACCAAGATGTTAATGAAAATAGATCGCTTGCAGAACCGTTTGATATGGAAAAAGTAGACAGGTTTGAAGATTCCAAATTTGTACAGCAAGTTATACTTAGAGTTACTGGATCCAGGGGCAAATATGTATACAACATGTTCGAGATCGGGACAACCACCAGAATCAGAATGGATAATTAAGAAGATATAGGTTTGAAAAAGATGATATAGTGTCAACGAAATTATGGAGAATTGTTGGAACCAGGGAAAAGACGTGGAAAGATATTACCCTGACTTACCGTTTACATATCCAAAGAAGGAAGAGCCAATAAACAGTAACAACAACAGAAATTAATTGTAATTCCTTTGTCAGGCAGGGAGGAAGATTATCCAAGAGAAGATGCAAAATCCCGACTACGTATTGGGAGGAACCGTTGAAGGAACTACCCCGTGATGATGAGAGTTTTAATATCCAGAATAATCTTATTGTGGCCAAATTCCCTTCGACAATTTCTTTACTAGGACATTTGATGTTTTTAGAAGACAAGTTGATAGCGAGGAGAAACATGGAGGGCAGATGTTGTCACGGTATGTTAATTTTTTTACCATACCTGATTCGCAAAAGGTAAGAAAATATATCTTCTGAAATTTATCATTTAATCATGTTTGGAATATTTTTTCCATTTGGTATTTTAGTATATGTATAGGTTGGTATTTTTATTCTTTCTATGTCTCCAAGGCGAACCAACAATAGGGAGTGACGAGAAACAAAAAGTATGTATACAGATACCCTGATCAAGAAGACAAGAAATCGCACCTGGAAGCAATGACCAACAAGAAAGGAAAAGAATTTACAGAGAGAGAGAAGAGAAATAAAAGAAACACGAGGGAAATTTCAGGGGGTGTCCACTCGATCAAAGTGTCCCAGCCAACTGTTACTACTTATTTGTTTCAAATTTTAGACCCGATAGCCAACGCGGTTTTTAGCGTGTGGTAGTGCTTCCTTAAGAACAGTGCCAGTAACCCTCAAAATCATCATGTATCAGAAAATGTATAGGTTCAACAATTGGAGTTCATATCAGTTCA
Organism: Papaver bracteatum; assembly: GCA_023529315.1. Lineage (NCBI taxonomy): Eukaryota > Viridiplantae > Streptophyta > Magnoliopsida > Ranunculales > Papaveraceae > Papaver > Papaver bracteatum. Next base: position 9,434 of record JAJJWX010004854.1, read on the forward strand.
CAAAGGTGGAAATTTAAAAAAGAACATAATTAGCTCTGCATGGTTGTAGAGAATTCCAAACGCCCGACTACAAACTCCAAGGGTGGTACGTTTCTTTTACAAGTCTAATTCAAAGACAAAATTAGACTTGAGGCTCTCAAAAACTAGAAAAAAACCCATCAACTTCTTCTTCTTCCTTTGCTCATATTTAGTCCTTTAGGGGCAAGATCTGAGCAAAGCTTTCTTTTTTTTAGTTATTTTTGTTGTTTTCAATAATTTCTTCGCTATTAGATAGAGATTTTTATCTTCGCCGTTTGGGCGATTTTATCTACACTTTTATAGTGTTTCTTTCTAACGATTTGTTCGTGTTTAGTTTTTTTTATAGAAGTACATCGGCGATTCAGCAAGGGCGAAGATCAATTTCTTCTTCATCAGAAAAATAGATCTTGAGTTCGGGTTAGTTGCACATGAAGAATTTTTGGGCATATCACTCCTCTGTCATAGGAGCATCTCTTTTCTAAGAAGAAAAAATCTATCAAAATGGTCGAATTATGATTTCGTATACCATTCCTTCTCCAATCTCATAGTACAAGATTTGGGTGCTATCGTGGTAGATCGCTCTTTCTCTTCGCGATTTATTTACGTTTTGTATCTTTCTTTGTATTTTTTTCATGTTATGATGTATTTGTTTCTATTTAAAACCATCATGTAAACGTTTCTTATGGAATGAAATACTTGTGGTTTGATGATCAAAAAATAAATAAATTCAAAGACAAAATGAAATTACATTAGTCAATATCATACAATAATCAAATGATTATATTCTCTTTATACATGCGGTGGAAAGCATTTTAAGAATAGTGAAAGGCCACAATGAAAAGTAATTTACGGTCTTAAGTTAAGACGTGTTAGTGCAAATGTTAATGCCAATATAGTGAATTTTTTTAGACTCATGAATATCACCATGCTCACAAATATATACACTTCGTTCTAGAATGATGTTTAATGTAGTGTTCAGGATCACAAACTTTGTTAAGAGGATTTTTTCAATAGTACATTCGGACATAAATTTTTTATCATTATTATTGGTGTTCAAAATAATATACCTTGCTGAAGTAAAATATGACATTCTCCCCACTAGCGCTAAAAGGGACCTATTATTGGTATTTCCCCTTTGGCTTGGTTATTTGACTGTTGTTGCAAAAGCTAATACTATTGTCAGAATGTTTATTTTTCTTCATACGGAGAAAACGGAGACGGTGTCCATTATGATTCCTCTGATATTTCTTACTGATTCCACTTCATAAAGCACTTTTTCAAGACTTCCCATAAATATATCTTCCACTTATGTTGTCCATCCGGTGGTAAGCAACGGGTTATATGCTTGTCTTTCTTTATAATTAGGGACCCTAAGTTGCCTAATGTCATCACCACAATTACTCTTGATTTTGGTGAAGCCATGTCAGTGGAGTCTTTCCATGTCATTGCAATTTCACCGCCATGTCATCAGACACATATCATGGAAACAAAAAAGAAACGCCTCTTCATATCAAGCACATATAGAAACCCTTTCGAAAACAAAATTGTTGGAGACACCCTCGAAAAACAATATTCCAACTTCCCAAGTGACGCATCCCTTTGAAAATCATAACCGTTACTATTAAGTTTGTGCATCACAAACTAGCAAAGCATACCAAGTTCTCTAAACTCCAAATGACGCGTCCCCTATTGGTTATTTTTGGGTACTATAAATATCTGAGATAATGGATTCTTATAATCATATCTATTCACGAAAACCTTTTTTTAGAAATATACCCATCATTAACCATTGATATCACGAGTAGCATTTTTCACCGCATGTGATTATTTCAAAATAAATAAATTTGAAAAGCATAATAGTAATTGAATTTTCCATTATGCAATTTGAACTGGATTATGAGTTATTTAGTCAATAATAAAATGTTAATGAAAATAGATCGCTTGCAGAACCGTTTGATATGGAAAAAGTAGACATGTTTGAAGATTCCAAATTGGTACAGCAAGTTATACTAAGAGTTACTGGATCCAGGGGCAAATATGTATACAACATGTTCGAGATCGGGACAACCACCATAATTAGAATGGATAATTAAGAAGATATAGGTTTGAAAAATATGATATAGTGTCAATGAAATTATGGAGAATTGTTAGAACTAGGGAAAAGACGTGAAAAGATTGTTGGGGTCACGTCTCATGGCCCAACAAGTTTGGATGCCCCTTAGCCAGTGGGGGGAACTAAATAGTGGATTCCTTGTTTTTGGTTATAAGGAGCAAAAGGCATCAGGAGAACATCAAGTTTTCCAATTTCTTCAAACCCGTGAAAGAGAAGAAGAAAGAGAAAGAGAAAGAGAAAGAGAAAGAGAAAGAGAGGAAGAAGAGAAAGAGAGATAGAGAGAATTAAGCCACCATTTTTGGTGAGATTAGAGGCATCTTGAAGAGGAGAAGAAAGGGTTCTTGTTGAAGGATCTTTTGGTTGTTGTGGTGGAGAATTGATTGATCAATTTCCACATCTCTTCAAAGGGGGAAAAAATCTAGGGTTTGTCAAACCCTAGTAGTAAGTATCTCAAATCACTTCTTATTCTTAAATTGATAGTGAATCTCATATTATATATGAATGAATTGTTGATCCATCCTTAGGGGTGAGTGTAATTAGGAAAATTGATATCCAAGTGCTATAGGCACCTTGAGTTTGTTGTTATCCCCAAATTTGGGAGAATTGTGTGTAACCCATTATTGTTATAGTGGAAGATTTGCCCGTGGTTTTTTACCCTTCACCTTGGAGGGGTTTTTCCACGTAATTTCAGGTGTTGTGTGATTGCTTCTATATCGTCATAGTTTGTGTATTTCCGCATTGTGTTTCATTGCTCGTGTAGGTTTCGTATTGCGCATAACGGCTCGGATTTAGTAAGCCTCCCCCAACAAGTGGTATCAGAGCTTTTGGGTTGAGCTAATCTTGTGCAATGGCGGAAGCTAGCACTAGTAATAGAATGGTCAATTTGACCAGTGAGAACTTTGTCATATGGAAGGCGAAGATGGAAGACTGGTTATATTGTAAAGATCTCTATGGTCCAATAGAGAGAAAGGGAGTAAGGCCTAAGGCGACAAGTGCAGAAGATTGGAAGGTTACTAATTGAAAAGCAGTTGGTTATATTCGTCAGTGGATTGATGGTAGCATTTTTCATCATGTGGCTAGTGAGACACTAGCATATCCTTTGTGTAGCAAGTTAGAGGAGATATATGATCAGGAGTCTCCTTGTGAAAAATCTCTTCTATTCAAAAAGCTTGGAAAGCTGTGTTACAAGGAAGGGAGTTCAATGGCGCAACATTTAAATGAAATGAAGGGTATCATGAATCAACTTACATCTATGGACCTCAAAATTCCTTAAGAGGTTCAAGCTTATTTGTTGCTAAATACTTTACCAGATAGTTGGGAGCCATTGAGGAATTGTCTGATTATTCGCTCGAAAAGAAGTTGAACATGATCAAGTTGCAACTAGCGGTTCTTTGAGTGAAGAAGTTAGAAGAAGGTCACTAGACTCATCTCATTGAAGCTCTTGTGACAGAAAATCGGGGTAGAAGAAAATACAGAAGACAAGTTGGCCGTAGCAAGTCAAGGGGTAAATCAAAGTCCAGAAAGGAAGTTGAATGTTGGAACTGTCATACGAGAGGTCATTATTCAAATGAATGCAGGAAGACGAAGCAAGAACACAAGAAGGGGAAAGGAAATGATAACCAAGACAATGGTGTTGCAACTACTATGACAAATGATGATATCATTGTATTCTCAGATTGTAATGATGTTTGTGTTAGTTTTGCAGGTTCTGATTCATAATGGATAGTTGATTCAGGTGCATCTTATCATGCTACTCCTCATGAAGATGTATTTACCTCCTACAAGGATGGTGACTTTGGGTCAGTAAGAATGGGCAACAATGGTGTTGCGAAAATTGTAGGAATGGGTGATGTGAAGGTTGAGACCAGTGTTGGATGTACGTTGGTTCTCAAAAATGTGCGACATGTACCAGATCTTCGTTTGAATCTAATGTCACCAGGAGTGTTAGATGATGAAGGGTACAACAATCACTTGGGTGATGGAAAATGGAAGCAAAGCAAGGGCTCCATGGTTATTGCAAGAGGCAAGAAGTGTGGCACATTGTACAAGATACAAGTGAAGGTGTTGAAAGGTGAGTTGAATGATGTTGAAAAAGATTCAATCTCCGAGATGTGGCATAGAAGACTTGGTCATCTTAGTGAGAAGGGAATTCAAATCCTCACCAAAAGACAAGTTTTGCCAAATGCCAAAGGTATGCAATTGGGTAAGTGTACTCATTGTTTAGTTGGTAAACAAACTAGAGTCTCTTTTCATAAATCTTTACCCAAGCGCAATTCTGGTATTATTGATCTTGTTCATTATGATGTATGTGGACCTTTAAGGGTCAAAACACTTGGTGGTGCTGTTTATTTTGTTACTTTCATAGATGATGCTTCAAGGAAGGTTTGGTCATATGCAATCAAGACCAAAGATGATGTTGTTCCTGTGTTCAAGATGTTTCACAACATGGTGGAAAGAGAAACAGGTAGAACCTTGAAGTGCCTTCGTTCGACAATGGGGGAGAGTACATTGGGCCACTTGAAGTGTATTGCAAGAGCATGGGTATACGCTCATGAACAATCAAGATCGAAGACTCCACAACATAATGGTGTTGCAGAGAGGATGAACCGCACTATTCTTGAGAGAATAAGGTGCATGTTATCTCATTCCAAGTTGCATAAGCATTTCTGGGGTGAAGCAATGAATACTGTTGTGTATTTGATCAATCGATCTCCTTCAAGACCGCTAGATGGAGAAGTAGCAGAAAAGGTATGGAGAGACAAAGAGCCTACTTATGATCACTTGAAAGTGTTTGGTTGCAGGTTATTTGTTCATATCCCAAAAGATCAGAGATCAAAGCTTGACAACAAAGCAAAAAGTGTGTGTTCTAGGCTATGGAACAGAAGTTTGGTTAAAGATTTTGGGATCCAGTTGAGAAGAAGGTTATCATAAGTAGGGATGCAGTATTCCTTGAAGACCAGACAATTGAAGACTTTGAGAAGATTGAGATGCCAAAGCTTCAAGATGATATGACCTTGGATCCAAATCCAGTTGTTCCTACTCTTGAACAACATGATGATGATGTTGATGGTAATGGCAATGAAGATGAAGCTCATGAAGATGTTCCAGTGGGTGATGTTGAGCAAGAAGTGCAGCAACAACAACAACCTGAAGCTGAGTTGAGAAGATCTAGCAGGACCAGATTACCTTCAAAAAAGTATCCACCACATGAGTATGTGATGCTCACAGATGCAGGTGAACCAGAGTCTTATGAAGAAGCTCTTAGTGTTCCCTGAAAGTCAAGTGGCTGAAATCCATGAAAGAAGAGGTTGGCTCTTTAGATGAGAATGACACTTTTGATTTGGTTGACAAGCTCGAGAACTAGAAAATTCTGAAGAACAAGTTGGTGTACAGAATCAAGACTGAAGATGGTAACTCACAACCAAGGTACAAAGCACGCTTAGTTGTGAAGGTTTATGAGAAGAGAAAGGGTGTTGACTTTGAAGAGATTTTCTCACCGGTGGTGAGATTTTCTTCTATTCGGGTTGTCTTGGCAATAGCCGCTAGTTTGGATCTTGAGATAGAATAACTAGATGTCAAGACAGCATTTCTTCACGGTGAGTAGGAGGAAGATGTGTATATGGCACAACCCGAGGGTTTTGAAGTCAAAGGCAAAGAGCACATGGTATGCAAGCTGAAGAAGAGTCTATATGGTTTGAAGCAAGCTCCAAGAAGATGGTACAAGAAGTTTGAATCGTTCATGAAGGAACATGGGTACAAGAGGACAACTTCAGATCATTGTGTATTCATTCAAAAATTTGTTGATGGTGATTTTCTTACTATTTTGATATATGTTGATGACATGCTTATTGTTGGAAAAGATAAGAAAAATATTGACAAAGTTGAAGTCGATTCAGCAAGTCTTTTCTATGAAAGACTTGGGTGCAGCAAAAGCGTATTCTTGGCATGGAGATCACTCGTGATAGGAAAGCGAGGAAGTTGTGGCTATCACAAGAAAGCTACATTGAGAAGGTGTTGCAAAGATTCAACATGAACAAGGTTGAGCTGTAAGTTGTCCACTTGCAAACCATTTTAAGTTAACTCGTGATCAATGTCCTGTGAATGATGTTGAGAAACGGAAGATGGAGAAAATTCCTTATGCGTCCAGATTGGTAGTTTGATGTATGCAATGGTGTGTACAAGGCCGGATATAGCTCATGCAGTTGGAGTGGTAAGCGATTTCTATCAAATCTCGCTATGGAGCATTGGGAAGATTGAAATGGATACTACGGTATCTAAGGGGTACTTCTAATATGTGTTTATGCTATGGAGGTGACAAGCCAGAGTTAGTTGGTTACACAGATTCAGATTTGGAAGGTGCTCAAGACAGTCTCAAGTCTACATCGGGTTACTTATTTACCTATGAAGGGGGAGTTGTGTCTTGGAAATCCAAGTTACAAAAATGTGTGGCATTGTCTACTACATAGGCAGAGTACATTGCAGCTACAAAGAGTTGCAAAGAGATGATATGGATGAAGAGGTTTGTTAGAGAACTCGGTGTGAAGCAACAGAAGTTCATCGTTTACTGTGACATCCAGAGTTCCATCCATCTCAGCAAGAATTCGATTTTTCACTCGAGGTCCAAGCACATCAATATTAGGTATCAGTGGATACAAGAAGTTCTTGAAGAGAAGGTCTTGTATATTGAGAAGATCCATACAGATGACAACGGTTCTAATATGATGACAAAGTCGCTACCAAAATACAAGCATGTGTATTTCTGCAGCAGGGCAGGTTTGGTGGTGATGGGTACCTTGCCATAAGTCGTGAGGGGGAGATTGTTGGGGTCGCGTCTCATGGCCCAACAAGTTTGGATGCCCCTTAGCCAGTGGGGGGAACTAAATAGTGGATTCCTTGTTTTTGGTTATAAGGAGCAAAAGGCATCAGGAGAACATCAAGTTTTCCAATTTCTTCAAACCCGTGAAAGAGAAGAAGAAAGAGAAAGAGAAAGAGAGATAGAGAGAATTAAGCCACCATTTTTGGTGAGATTAGAGGCATCTTGAAGAGGAGAAGAAAGGGTTCTTGTTGAAGGATCTTTTGGTTGTTGTGGTGGAGAATTGATTGATCAATTTCCACATCTCTTCAAAGGGGGAAAAATCTAGGGTTTGTCAAACCCTAGTAGTAAGTATCTCAAATCACTTCTTATTCTTAAATTGATAGTGAATCTCATATTATATATGAATGAATTGTTGATCCATCCTTAGGGGTGAGTGTAATTAGGAAAATTGATATCCAAGTGCTATAGGCACCTTGAGGTTGTTGTTATCCCCAAATTTGGGAGAATTGTGTGTAACCCATTATTGTTATAGTGGAAGATTTGCCCGTGGTTTTTTACCCTTCACCTTGGAGGGGTTTTTCCACGTAATTTCCGGTGTTGTGTGATTGCTTCTATATCGTCATAGTTTGTGTATTTCCGCATTGTGTTTCATTGCTCGTGTAGGTTTCGTATTGCGCATAGCGGCTCGGATTTAGTAAGCCTCCCCCAACAAGTGGTATCAGAGCTTTTGGGTTGAGCTAATCTTGTGCAATGGCGGAAGCTAGCACTAGTAATAGAATGGTCAATTTGACCAGTGAGAACTTTGTCATATGGAAGGCGAAGATGGAAGACTGATTATATTGTAAAGATCTCTATGGTCCAATAGAGAGAAAGGGAGTAAGGCCTAAGGCGACAAGTGCAGAAGATTGGAAGGTTACTAATCGAAAAGCAGTTGGTTATATTCGTCAGTGGATTGATGGTAGCATTTTTCATCATGTGGCTAGTGAGACACTAGCATATCCTTTGTGGAGCAAGTTAGAGGAGATATATTATCATCAGTCTCCTTGTGAAAAATCTCTTCTATTCAAAAAGCTTGGAAAGCTGTGTTACAAGGAAGGGAGTTCAATGGCGCAACATTTAAATGAAATGAAGGGTATCATGAATCAACTTACATCTATGGACCTCAAAATTCCTTAAGAGGTTCAAGCTTATTTGTTGCTAAATACTTTACCAGATAGTTGGGAGCCATTGAGGAATTGTCTCAGTTATTCTGCTCCAGAAAAGAAGTTGAACATGACTGTTGCAACTAGCAGTTTGCTGAGTGAAGAAGTTAGAAGAAGGTCACTAGACTCATCTCATTCAGAAGCTCTTGTGACAGAAAATCGGGATAGAATAAAATACAGAAGACAAGTTGGCCGTAGCAAGTCAAGGGGTAAATCAAAGTCCATAAAGGAAGTTGAATGTTGGAACTGTCATACGAGAGGTCATTATTCAAATGAATGCAAGAAGATGAAGCAAGAACACAAGAAGGGGAAAGGAAATGATAACCAAGACAATGGTGTTGCAACTACTATGACAAATGATGATATCATTGTATTCTCAGATTGTAATGATGTTTGTGTTAGTTTTGAAGGTTCTGATTCAGAATGGATAGTTGATTCAGGTGCATCTTATCATGCTACTCCTCATGAAGATGTATTTACCTCCTACAAGGCTGGTGACTTTGGGTCAGTAAGAATGGGCAAAAATGGTGTTGCGAAAATTGTAGGAATGGGTGATGTGAAGGTTGAGACCAGTGTTGGATGTACGTTGGTTCTCAAAAATGTGCGACATGTACCAGATCTTCGTTTGAATCTAATGTCACCAGGAGTGTTAGATGATGAAGGGTACAACAATCACTTGGGTGATGGAAAATGGAAGCAAAGCAAGGGCTCCATGGTTATTGCAAGAGGCAAGAAGTGTGGCACATTGTACAAGATACAAGTGAAGGTGTTGAAAGGTGAGTTGAATGATTTTGAAAAAGATTCAATCTCCGGGCTGTGGCATAGAAGACTTGGTCATCTTAGTGAGAAGGGAATTCAAATCCTCACCAAAATACAAGTTTTGCCAAATGCCAAAGGTATGCAATTGGGTAAGTGTACTCATTGTTTAGTTGGTAAACAAACTAGAGTCTCTTTTCATAAATCTTTACCCAAGCGCAATTCTGGTATTATTAATCTTGTTCATTCTGATGTATGTGGACCTTTAAGGGTCAAAACACTTGGTGGTGCTGTTTATTTTGTTATTTCATAGATGATGCTTCAAGGAAGGTTTGGTCATATGCAATCAAGACCAAAGATGATGTTGTTCCTGTGTTCAAGATGTTTCACAACATGGTGGAAAGAGAAACATGTAGAACCTTGAAGTGCCTTCGTTCTGACAACGGGGGAGAGTACATTGGGCCACTTGAAGTGTATTGCAAGAGCATGGGTATACGTCATGAACAATCAGATCAAGACTCCACAACATAATGGTGTTGCAGAGAGGATGAACCGCACTATTCTTGAGATAATAAGGTGCATGTTATCTCATTCCAAGTTGCATAAGCATTTTGGGGTGAAGCAATGAATATTTGCTGTGTATTTGATCAATCGATCTCCTTCAAGACCGCTAGATGGAGAAGTAGCATAAAAGGTATGGAGAGACAAAGAGCCTACTTATGATCACTTGAAAGTGTTTGGTTGCAGGTTATTTGTTCATATCCCAAAAGATCAGAGATCAAAGCTTGACAACAAAGCAAAGCAGTGTGTGTTCCTAGGCTATGGAACAGAGAAGTTTGGTTAAAGATTTTGGGATCCAGTTGAGAAGAAGGTTATCATAAGTAGGGATGCAGTATTCCTTGAAGACCAGACAATTGAAGACTTTGAGAAGATTGAGATGCCAAAGCTTCAAGATGATATGACCTTGGATCCAAATCCAGTTGTTCCTACTCTTGAACAACATGATGATGATGTTGATGGTAATGGCAATGAAGATGAAGCTCATGAAGATGTTCCAGTGGGTGATGTTGAGCAAGAAGTGCAACAACAACAACAACCAAAGTTTAGTTGAGAAGATCTAGCAGGACCAGATTACCTTCAACAAAGTATCCACCACATGAGTATGTGATGCTCACAGATGCAGGTGAACCAGAGTCTTATGAAGAAGCTCTTAGTGTTCCTGAAAGTCAGAAGTGGCTGAAATCCATGAAAGAAGAGGTTGTCTCTTTAGATGAGAATGACACTTTTGATTTGGTTGACAAGCCTGAGAACCGTAGAAAATTCTCAAGAACAAGTGGGTGTATTAATCAAGATCGAAGATGGTAACTCACAACCAAGGTACAAAGAACGCTTAGTTGTGAAGGGTTATGAGCAGAGAAAGGGTGTTGACTTTGACGAGATTTTCTCACCGGTGGTGAGATTTTCTTCTATTCGGGTTGTCTTGGCAATAGCCGCTAGTTTGGATCTTGAGATATAACAACTAGATGTCAAGACAGCATTTCTTCATGGTGAGTTGGAGGAAGATGTGTATATGGCACAACCCGAGGGTTTTGAAGTCAAAGGCAAAGAGCACATGGTATGCAAGCTGAAGAAGAGTCTATATGGTTTGAAGCAAGCTCCAAGAAGATGGTACAAGAAGTTTGAATCGTTCATGAAGGAACATGGGTACAAGAGGATAGCTTCAGATCATTGTGTATTCATTCAAAAATTTGCTGATGGTGATTTTCTTACTATTTTGATATATGTTGATGACATGCTTATTGTTGGAAAAGATAAGAAAAATATTGACAGGTTGAAGTCAGATCTGAGCAAGTCTTTTGCTATGAAAGACTTGGGTGCAGCAAAGCGTATTCTTGGCATGGAGATCACTCGTGATAGGAAAGCGAGGAAGTTGTGGCTATCACAAGAAATCTACATTGAGAAGGTGTTGCAAAGATTCAACATGAACAAGGCTGAGCCGGTAAGTTGTCCACTTGCAAACCATTTTAAGTTAACTCGTGATCAATGTCCTATGAATGATGTTGAGAACCGGAAGATGGAGAAAATTCCTTATGCGTCCGCAGTTGGTAGTTTGATGTATGCAATGGTGTGTACAAGGCCGGATATAGCTCATGCAGTTGGAGTGGTAAGCAGATTTCTATCAAACTCGCTATGGAGCATTGGGAAGCAGTGAAATGGATACTACGGTATCTAAGGGGTACTTCTAATATGTGTTTGTGCTATGGAGGTGACAAGCCAGAGTTAGTTGGTTACACAGATTCAGATTTGGAAGGTGCTCAAGACAGTCTCAAGTCTACATCGGGTTACTTATTTACCTATGAAGGGGGAGTTGTGTCTTGGCAATCCAAGTTACAAAAATGTGTGGCATTGTCTACTACATAGGCATAGTACATTGCAGCTACAGAGAGTTGCAAAGAGATGATATGGATGAAGAGGTTTGTTAGAGAACTCGGTGTGAAGCAACAGAAGTTCATCGTTTACTGTGACATCCAGAGTTCCATCCATCTCAGCAAGAATTCGATTTTTCACTCGAGGTCCAAGCACATCAATATTAGGTATCAGTGGATACAAGAAGTTCTTGAAGAGAAGGTCTTGTATATTGAGAAGATCCATACAGATGACAACGGTTCTGATATGATGACAAAGTCGCTACCAAAATACAAGCATGTGTATTTCTGTAGCAGGGCAGGTTTGGTGGTGATGGGTACCTTGCCATAAGTCGTGAGGGGGAGATTGTTGGGGTCGCGTCTCATGGCCCAACAAGTTTGGATGCCCCTTAGCCAGTGGGGGGAACTAAATAGTGGATTCCTTGTTTTTGGTTATAAGGAGCAAAAGGCATCAGGAGAACATCAAGTTTTCCAATTTCTTCAAACCCGTGAAAGAGAAGAAGAAAGAGAAAGAGAAAGAGAAAGAGAAAGAGAAAGAGAAAGAGAGGAAGAAGAGAAAGAGAGATAGAGAGAATTAAGCCACCATTTTTGGTGAGATTAGAGGCATCTTGAAGAGGAGAAGAAAGGGTTCTTGTTGAAGGATCTTTTGGTTGTTGTGGTGGAGAATTGATTGATCAATTTCCACATCTCTTCAAAGGGGGAAAAATCTAGGGTTTGTCAAACCCTAGTAGTAAGTATCTCAAATCACTTCTTATTCTTAAATTGATAGTGAATCTCATATTATATATGAATGAATTGTTGATCCATCCTTAGGGGTGAGTGTAATTAGGAAAATTGATATCCAAGTGCTATAGGCACCTTGAGGTTGTTGTTATCCCCAAATTTGGGAGAATTGTGTGTAACCCATTATTGTTATAGTGGAAGATTTGCCCGTGGTTTTTTACCCTTCACCTTGGAGGGGTTTTTCCACGTAATTGCCGGTGTTGTGTGATTGCTTCTATATCGTCATAGTTTGTGTATTTCCGCATTGTGTTTTATTGCTCGTGTAGGTTTCGTATTGCGCATAGCGGCTCGGATTTAGTAAGCCTCCCCCAACAAAGATATTACCCTGACTTGCCGTTTACATATCCAAAGAAGGAAGAGCAAATAAACAGTAACAACAACAGAAATTAATTGTAATTCCTGTGTCAGGAAGGGAGGAAGATTATCCAAGTGAAGATGCAAAATCCCGACTCCGTATTGGGAGGAACCGTTGAAGGAAATACCCAGTGATGATGAGAGTATTAATATCCAGACTAATCTTATTGTGGCCAAATTCCCTTCGACAATTTCTTTACTAGGACATTTGATGTTTTTAGAAGACAAGTTGATAGCGAGGAGAAACATAGAGGGCAGATGTTGTCACGGTATGTTAAACTTTTTACCATACCTGATTCGCAAAAGGTAAGAAAATATATCTTCTGAAATTTAGCATTTAATCATGTTTGGCATATTTTTTCCATTTGGTATTTCAGTATATGTATAGGTTGGTATTTTTATTCTTTCTATGTCTCCAAGGAGAACCAACAATAGGAAGTGACGAGAAACAAAAAGTATGTATACAGAGACCCTGATCAAGAAGACAAGAAATCGCACCTGGAAGCAACGACCAACAAGAAAGGAGAAGAATTTACAGAGAGAACAGAAATAAAAGAAATACGAGAGAAATTTCAGGGGGTGTCCACTCGATCAAAGTGTCCCTGCCATAGTGAACATGAACTGACGATGTAAGAAATTCCAGTAATCCCGATGGGTAGCATGGTTTCAAGCTAGTAAAAATAAATAAACCAACTATCTTTAAAGTTCAAACACAAACGAAAAATAAACCAATATATATAAGGGAATATTATCTATATACCCCTACTATGAGACCCCTTGCGAAAATACCCTTATGAATTTTACAAATACCCCTAAGCCTAATACATTACTAAAATACCCTCCTTTATATAGTGTATAACTATATACAAAACCACTAACCACTATTTAAAATAATAAATAAATAGACTACATCTACTGTCCACCACCAACCACCACCACCACTGTCCACCGCCAACCACCACCGCCGCCAACCACCACCACCGACCACCACCGCAGCCAACCACCACCACCGAAGACCACCACCGCCAACCACCACCACCTCCGCCGCCAACCTCCACCACCGCCAACCACCACCGCCGACGACCACCACCGCCAACCACCGTCGCCGACGACCACTTCCAACCACCACCGCTGTCCACCACCGCCATCGCTGTCCACCGCCATCGCCACCAATCACACCGCCGCTTCCAATAACCACCACCGTCGTCAACTACCATCACCGCCGCCAACCACCGCCACCGACGACTACCACTACCATGTGGAGTCAACTTGCTGAGGTTGTGTCCATATAGGAGGTAACTAGCTTAAGTTGTCTTCAACAATAAAGGCAACTAGCACAAAGTTGTCTTCAAAAAGTGAAAGAAACTAGACTAAGTTGTCTCTAAAAAAAATAAAAATTATACACAAATAATGAACCTAGTGTGAATCGAACACATATCTTCTGACATATAGTCGGTTGTGCTACCATTGCACCACAAAGTTCGACATACCATCGATGTTCAACCAATAATTCAAACAACCACCATACAACACCACACCCTCCATCTCTCGCATCGCAACTTTACCTGCAAACGACTTCATGACCACAACCGTCTATGAACACTTGCAACATGAGCCAATAGCTGCAGTCACTTCCATGCCCCTAGTCAAACACCATCAGCAACACACAAAGCAGTAACAACTTCTTGTTATGCTTTCAATGCCTGGATTCATATTCAGTTCCTTCTCAACTTCCTAAGCATTCATCTACTCTCTTGACTTTAAAGCATGGGCCCCAGCAGCACAACCATCATCAACAACTCAACACAAACCCTGTGTTACCATTGCACCACAAATTCGTCACAAATACTCTAAGATATATGTATAAGATAATTTCAGATGAATAAATGAACCCAAAAACATAACCAAGTTGCCTCCGAACTGGAATCAACTAGCTCCAGTTGCCTCCAATCTGGAATCAACTAGCTAAAGTTGCCTCCAAAAAGTGAAAGCAACTTGGTCAAGTTGTCTTCAAAGTTAGAAGAAACTAGCACAAGTTGTCTCCAAATAGTAGAATCAACTTGGTCAAGTTGTTTCCAAAGTTGGAAGCAACTTGATGAGGTTTTCTAGGGTCACAAAGCAACAACTTCATCATAACAAGAAAAAATTAGCTACCTGAAAGCAATGTGGCGTAAAATAATCAAAATACACAAACTCAATATTCATTTTGGTAGTGTGCAATTCACGACAAACCTAATTCAACACTTTGTATCTCAAGCATGGAAGAACACAAAAACCTATTTGCTAACAGATGATAGCTTATAAAAGAAATAAGATCTATATTGCGAATAATCTACATGAAGTATGACTTATGATGGTAAGTACCTACTGGGTGCGGCATTAGGAGTCGTTGGTTGTGGGCACCATGATTCATAAAAGCTTCTTGAAATTAGCAGACATTTACGGACGTTGCTAATTTTAGACACAAAGACTAGAGACTTGAAACAACAGCACCAACATTCCTGTCCACATAGCGATTCCCCTCAACTCCATTTTAGGAAATCACGAAATGTGCGTCCATAGCAGTCCAAGCACAGTTTCCATCACTATACTCAAGAAAACACAGGACAATTAGCCTTATGTCCGGACTGCAGTTCAACAGGTATGAGCACAGAGTAAAACATGCAATATGGTAACAAGTAAAACACAAAAGTATCTTGGAGAGTATTATGAAACCCAACTAAAGAGTGAGGGTGACTGCAACTTTCATAAGCTCATTCGGCAGAAGCAAGTCCCACCTAAAGTGAGCTTTATGCTCTGGGCAAGTGACTAGACGATAAAAAAGAAGATTCAGAAATCGCATAGCCAGTAAAAAGTTGATCCTGGAACACTTTCTGTTCAATAAGATTTACAAATCAAAACAACAGGAAAAATCAGAAAAGGACGAGGTCTGTATAAGTGGGTCTTGGTAACAGGAAGTTACAAAATAGAGCTGCGGACTAATACATATATGTATCATGAAATTCAAGCTGACTAACGGAAATTGAAGTTAAACCATGTTTTACAGCTCAACGAAGAATCATGTATCCCTTACTTCAATTGGATACTCAAAAAAGTGATAAATTCAATTAATTTTTCACTATATTCATATGCAATCCCTGAAAACAATTGTACAACAATAATACCTTTATATATCCCCCTTTCCTTCCTACTCTTATTCTTTGGTTTTTCTTCCTCCTCCTCATCATCTCTAGAATCTGATTCCTCTAGTACCCCTTTTACTTTCTTTTGATCTGGATTGGTATAAACAAGTTTCGTATCCCTGATTAAACTAAATCCTCCACCTGAATCAAATCCGAAAATAAATAAATTAAAATTCGAGAAAATCATTTGAAACAAAATTTTAAATGTAGAAACAAATATTAAGATTAGTTGTTGAGCTTAAAAAAAACCAACATACAACAAATCAAATCAATAATTACTAGAATTTTTTTTCCAAAGCCTAAATCTCTGTCTCGATCGTCTGGATCTTCAATTGACATCCAAATAAGCTCAAAATGAGAAGAAGATCAACTGTTGATGGTGATTTGAAGTTCGATTTCGAAGATTTGATTGATCTCAGATGAAGATATCTCCCAAAATTTCAGATCTCTGAAAATCTCTGCAACTCAAATGAACCAAAAAATAAGTGTGAACTGGTTTTGTTGGGTATTAATTTGCTGGAGACCGCGGAGGTGGAGGTGGTGGTGGTGGTGATGGTGAAGGAGATGATGGTGGGAGAGGTGGTGCTGGTGGCTGAAAGAGGAAACGAATTTGTAGATCTGAAATAATAAATGTTCATTTTCACTTCATTTGTTATTAGCATTAAAAGGGTATTGATGGTATTAAAAGTAAAAAATATTGGGGAAGGGTATTTATAAAGTGAGAAAGGGTATTTGTGCATGACCCATGGATAGTAGGGGCATAAATAACATTCCCACTATATATAACCCGCTGATTGAACAACAAACATATTACACATTTTATTAAAGATCAACGGCATAAACATATGCAGCATCATATATATACTCTCCTTAGAGCCTTCCTTCCACAAATATTTGACCAACAAATTCAACGTACTTCATTACTATCAAATATATAAAACCAAAGCAAATACAAAGCGAAAACACAAAACTCAAAGCAAACAACAGGACTTGTCACGAACCGGATTGACCTTAATATATGTAGGCAAACGTAAACTTCAATGCAAATGGATAGGACGACTCGTGAGGATGCTTTGTCGTACCACAACTGACAACACTCACATGTTTTTCTGGTGATATATCAGAAGACAAATTCACGTCCGGCTTTGAGATTGGCGACCATGGTTTCTAAATCGGAAATTCTTGAAGACAAAATTTGTTTGTCGGCCTTCTCTTGATCTCGTTCTTTAATACACGAAGCCAATCTTGCAACTAATTCCTTTTCCTTGGGAGTACTAGTACTATGTTCAACATGAGCAGACCCTCCTCCTTCTAAATACTGAACCTCTCGGACTGGAACAGTTGCAACAGGTAAACCATAGCGAGCCATGTTTAGTACTTCATGCGACTTGAATCTCACTATTCGCTTCATGTTAGGCTGATCAGCACTAGCTTTTTCTCGAGGGAAAGTCGTGGTGATCACCAAACCTTGACAGTTGACAAGTATGTCATGACTGTTTAAGTATGCTATGAAAGCTACAAATTCGCTACTCTTCCATGGAAAAAGGTGACCCACGAAAGGTGTAGGATCAGTGAGAATGGTAGACCTGGCTACGCGACTGAAATGATGTGGACTAAGAGGTGCAGTAGTTTTGTGGTTAAGCTTATATACATTGATCTGACTACCCCAATGTTCCATGAACAAGTCGGGATCGTTAAACCAGAGCTTCGCCATAGCTGATAGCTGAGGGAAATTAGAGAGCAAAAAAAGAGGCTATATAAGAAAGTGGAAGAAAGGAGTGAAGTGAGAAATGCAATGAAGAAGAATCAACAAAGGAGAGTCTTTTATAGCACCTAAATCCTAGTGCTCACGAGTCTAAGACGCGTGAACTATGATGATGCATTGTGCATACCAATTATTAGGCAAGTCCACTATATTATTAACTAATCACCACTGGTATATTTTAATTATATGTTAATCGGAAAATGATTCATTTGTCCAAATATTTTTAAAACACGGTTCAAATGGATGAGTAAAAAAATTTACGGGTGAAATGGACACCAAAAAATGGCAAGGATAAATATGGATTCATCCTGGCTTAAACTTAAAAAATAGTGAGGGTAAAACTGGATGTATCTTGATGTAAATTAAAAATAAGAAAAAATATTTGAAAATGGGTAGGATGAAACTGGTTACATCCTGGCTATTTTTATATTTTTGTCCATTTAAACTGTATCAACATCAAAATGTCTTTTTCACCAAGGAATTGTTGATTTTGGTCTTTTTAACCAATTTTGTGTATGCTAATCACCTAAATCATGTTCAATTCTATGTATAGGCCCCTGACCCGGTGCATCCGCCTCAGCAGGTTCTTAACATAATTGTAATATTATACAAATTGTAATTTGAGTTTTCACAGATAAAAAGACAATCAATCAATTTGCCGTTCTTTAGTTACCAGATATTATATGATTTTTTTGGAGCAGTTTAACAAAAATGAGAAAATTTAGATTTCGAATGAACATTCCTCCTTTAGGATGCAGTGCAGCACTTGTTGAGAAGATGGCAAATGTACACTTAGGTTTTAAGTGCACAGGACCGGTGACCTTGCCTTTTTGGCTTTTAACAATTGGTGTTTCTTTTCTGTGTTCAATTGTGAAATAATAGCAAAGAAGAAAACAAGATTGCTGAGTAAAGACTAATTGTTTCCATCATTCGTGGTTAATCACGTTCCACAACACTATTCTAATTCAACTATCACCAATCAACTTAATTATTTAAATGTAAGAAAAGATTTAAGAAAGTTCCCACCTCCATTAATAATACTACTCTGTGCAAGCTAGCCCACTTGAGATGGAAGTAAACGCCCGACAAGTAGTGTGCCTAGACGATAATAACGGCGACCACCAGGCTTGCAATGTACGAGGTATACGATATTCGCGGCATCTGGCTTTTAACATACGACCAAGTAGCAATTATAATAACACAGTTTTGCTTTGAAAATGGTCCTTGTTCGGATAACCTTGTTCAATATAATCCAAGTCGACGTGACAAAGTAAAGTAGATGGAAATTGTAGTGACTGGATTCATTTTCGATTGGATAAGAAATTTGTCCATAGGAGTATACATTTGGTATTTGCATTATATGAGGTAAACCGGGCACTAATGCAAAGAGTTATGTCCTATCGACTCAACTGTTTTTGACCATTGGACTTTTTTCTTTTTCTTTTTGATCTGTTGTCAGAAATATGCTACTCGAGTTGTCGGTGATCATTGTATAAATAGTTTACCATTCTAATAAAGAGACGTTTATATTTAATAGAATACGAAATAACTTCATGAATCATCTAGTATGATGACTCACGAACATTGGCTGGCTGCAGATTTTCCTAGTCTTTACTTTTGACTAATTCCATCGCCATCCACATTTTTATTATCTTTGAACTTTGAATAGGTTCATGGTATTGTTATTCATCGTGTGCATATAGGTACACAGTCGAGTTTAATTGGGGATTATGATGTGTGGAGAATGAAAAAAAAGTATTCAAAATTTTCTTATTACAAAATATGCGGCATAATGTGACCACACACCATTTATGCAAAAAACAAAGGAAATCACACTGCTACACCAATACTAACTATCGGCCCGTGAGTGTATCAGTAAGATTAGCCAGAGACAGATTATCAGACCGAGATGGTGATGTTGGAAGAGATACTGGAGGAATACTTGGTAATTCAAGGGGAAGTTTAGGCAACGGAGCTTCAAATTTAAGGACATTGATTACTTGAGTAGCTGAAGGTCTTGATCGATAATCAGGATGTGCACACCATAATCCTAAGACCATTAACCGTTTGACTTGTTGTTCGTTGAATTTTTTATTTAGTCTCTCATCGGCTGCTTCAATAATCCGACCACTTCCATAGAGTTCCCAAACCCACTCTACTAATAAGAATCCTACAGATACTTCAACGGGCTTCCTCCCACAAGCAATCTCAAGTGCAACAATTCCGAAACTATAAACATCGGATTCCTTACTTGATTTACGCGTAGTAACACATTCTGGTGCCAAGTAACCCTTGGTTCCGGCTACTGCAGTTGTCTGAGAACCTAGATCATGATCAACAAGCCTTGCTAAACCAAAATCCCCGAGTTTAGCATTAAAATTTGAATCCAACATTATATTGCTTGATTTAATATCTCTGTGAACTACACATTGTTCCCATTCTTCATGTAAGTAAAGCAACGCAGAAGCTAAATCAATAGCTATTTTGCACCTGACCTCCCAAGTGAGAACATTTCCCCCACGAAAAAGATGGTTATCGAGGCTCCGGTTTGGCATGAACTCGTAAACGAGAAGCAATTCATTGCTTTCATGGCACCAACCTATGAGTTGAACCAGATTTCTATGTCGTAACTGACTAATAATCTTCACTTCTGACTGGTATTCTTTCTTTCCTTGTTTTGAATCTCTGGAGACCTTCTTAACGGCAACATTCAAGTTCATGTCGCTTAAGAATCCTCTGTAAACACCACCAAATCCTCCTTCTCCAAGTTTTCCATTCTCTTCGAAGTTACTTGTCGCATTAACCAGTTCACTATATGAGAACCTCTTCGGCCCGGTTGCTCTCTCAAATTCATCATCCATGTCAGAATTTGGTACCTCGTAGTCATTACTCTTGCTTGAGCTGCGCCTCTTCTTCCAACAGATCATAAACAAAGCAAAACCAATCCCACAACCCAAACCAACAACAAGACCCACCAACAATCCAATTCTACTTTTTATTCCTTTTCCCAATTCTGCTTTTCTTTCATCAGCTTCTAAATTACTGGAATTGAATTGCCAGGATATGAGTCTATGAATTTCTGCAGACCAGCCTGTAGACGCTGAAAACCCAACAGTAATCTTCTCAGGTAGAACTTTGCTCAGATCAATAATATTAAACAAAATGGAATTCCCATTGAAAACCGGATTATCATCAGAAGTAAGATAAACGCTTAAATTTTTTGTAGTAGAATTATAACTTACCCAAGCATTAGCTGTTCTTCCACTCTTTATACTATTGTTTTCTAATGCAACATAGGCGTCAGAAATTATCGAGTTAACGTTGATGCCCACATGGTCAGTACTTGGATCCCAAGGGTTCTGAAAAGTGTCAAACTCAACCGCGACAATTTGATTTGTAGGCAACTTTTTTTCAGCATTGATGCGATCGAATAAGGCAAGATAACCACCTGAAGATCTTGGAGGCACTTTAGACCCAGACGGGGCTAAGAAGAAACTGATACCGTCACCATAATTGCTTAAATTTGTCCTTGTCACCATGAAGGAGAAGTGTGTGAGAAAGTCTATGACCCTTCCAGTGGTTGCATTCCAAAGCTGTATAGGTTCTGAATAGGTTGCACGGCCAACACTCCCACGAACAGCTTTGTCCAAGTTTGGAGTGAGTTCGATGACACTATTATCGCCTCGGGTTGAATCATTTTCCAGGCTTATTCGTAGATTATCCGTAGGGAAATTTGGGAAGTTAAATGAGATTGAATTTGTAGTACTAGGAAAAATCATTAATACTGTGATGGTTAAGAAGAAGAATATTGAAGAAAGAAGATGAAAATTTGTTGATGATTCCATGGATTTGTTTGTGTACTGGTTTTCGAGATTTTGTTTGTTTATATGTTTAGCGATAGTGGTCGGAACAACACGTACCCATACTAGGATTAAAATAAAAATGTAGCGTTAGCGCGTGTTCTTGACTAAGTTTTTTGATATAACTTGATAATATATTTAAATGCATTAAAAAATGAAGATAAGAACCTTTGAAAAGCGATTTTATGTTTTGATTGATTCAAATGAAAGGTTTCGTTTTGTAATCGACTAGTGTCCGTAATCCAAAAACTAAGAGACAAAAAAATATGGAAAACAAAAACTAAGAGACAAAAGAATATGGAAAAAGGGTTATTTATCTAAATATTTTTAAAACATGGTTTTAATGGAGGATTAAAAATTATTTTAAGTGAAATGGATACCAAAAAAATAGCAAGGATGAAACTGGATTGATCTTGATGTAAATTAAAAATAAGAAAACAATATTTAAAAATGAGTAGGATGAAACTGTTTAAATACTTGCTATTTTTATATTTCTGTCCATTTAAACAGTATCAAAATCTAAATGTCTTTTTTCACCCAGAAATTATTGATTTTGATCTTTTTAACCAATTTTTTGCAAAAAAAAAAAAAAAAAAATGATACCAAATACATTAACCAGAGAATCCCGTTACCTGTTCTTCTGTCGTATTCGAGAATTCATGGTACGGCCAAGTCTTACTACTAGTTCCAGCACTTCTGTAGAAGCTACGTTAAACTATATTAATTAGTCGGAAGATAAACTTTTGGCAGCCTTGACAAATTTCTACGTAATCCACATCATATATTGGATTAGACTAAGGAATTAGCTAAGCTGGGAGTGTGCATATGGGACTACTAATTTTTAACTGCTGGATTTTGGGTTGAATAATGGAAACTTAAGAAGTCACTAAACAGAGTACGTGATATATGATTTGTGGAAGTGGAATAGAATGAGGCAAATATGTTACAAGACTCTCGATTGCGGAATACCGACATGATGCAATTACAGAACTACAAAGACTCGTACAAAATAATGGACATTGCATATACAATACTGATTGCCCCAACAATTCTAACTATCGCGCTGTCAGTGTATCAGTAAGACCAGCAAATGACTGAAGAACAGGCATAACTGTTCCTGTTGGAAGATATATCGGAGTCGGTATCTCAAGTGGAAGTTTAGGCAATGGAGATTCAAATTTAAGAACATTAAGAACTTGAGTAGCTGAAGGCCTTGATTTAGAATCTGGATGAGCACACCATAATCCTACAACCATTAACTGTTCCATTTCCAACTCATTGAACTCCATTTTTAACCTTTCGTCAGCTGCTTCAATGAGTTTTCCACTCCCGTAAAGACCCCAAACCCACTCTACTAGTGAAAGCCCCACATCTACTTCGTCTGGCTTCCTCCCACACGCAATCTCAAGTGCAACAATTCCAAAACTATAAACATCGGACTCCTTACTTGATTTGCGCGTCATAATACATTCAGGTGCTAAGTAACCCATGGTTCCAGCTAAGACAGTTGTTTGAGAACCCAGATCATGATCCACAAGCCTTGCTAAACCGAAATCACCAAGTTTAGCATTAAAATTTGAATCTAGCATTACATTACTTGATTTAATATCTCTGTGAACTACACATTGGTCCCATTCTTCATGTAGATATAGCAATGCAGAAGCTAAACCCAGAGCTACTTTGTACCTGATTTCCCAAGTGAGAACATTTTCCCCTCTGAAGAGATGTTTATCGAGGCTCCGGTTCGGCATGAATTCATAAACAAGTAGCAATTCATCTCGTTCGTGACACCAACCTATGAGTTGAACCAAATTTCTATGTCGTAACTGGCTAATAATTCTTACTTCTGATTGATATTCTTTTTTTCCTTGTTTTGATCCTCTTGAAATCCTCTTAACTGCGATTTTCAAATTTTTCTCTCTTAAAAATCCTTTATATACTCCTCCAAATCCTCCCTCTCCAAGTTTTCCTTCCTCATCAAAGTTACTAGTTGCATGAACCAGTTCGTTGTACGAGAACCTCTTCGGACCTGTTCCTTTCACAAATTCATTGTCCATGTCAGAATTTTCCGTCTCCGGATCAATGTTTCTTGACCCACCTCTCTTGTTCCACCAAATGAGCAAAGCAAATCCAAGGCCAACTCCTAAAATAACAAAACCAACAACAAGACCCACCACCAATCCAATACTACTATCTTTTCGTTTGTTGGTGGTGGTGGTTTCAATTCTTGCTTCATCATTTTCTAAACTGGAACTGAATTTCCAGGAAAGGAGTTTATGAGTTTCATAGCCGACGCCGGTAGATGCAGAAAACCCCACCATAACCTTTTCTGGTAGAACCTTGCTTAGATCAATAATATGGTGCAAAATAGAATCCCCGCCGAAAACCGGATTATCAGCATAAGTTAGAAAAACACTTAAATTTTGTGTAGTAGAATTATAGCTTACCCAAGCATTAGCTGTTCTTCCATCCTTCATACTACTATTCCATGAAACATTAGCCACAGATACTACCGTGTTTACGTCGATACCAACATGATCAGGACTTGGATGATCCCATATATCATTTCTCCAAGTGTCAAACTCAACCGCCACAAATTTATTTGTTGTGATGTTTGGTTCAACCACACCTCGACTTATCAGGCCAAGACGTCCACCGCTAGAATTCGGGGGAAGCTCACGCCCAAAAGGGGCAAGGAAAAAAGTCATACCATCACCGAAAAAAGTTTCATCTAGGCTCTTTATGACAAAGGAAAAGTGTGTCTCAAAATCTGTGAGCCTTCCTGTGGTTGCATCCCAAAGTTGTATAGGTTCTGAATAAGTTGCCCACCCAACGCTCCATGATAAATTACCGTCTGCCGAGTTCTTGGTAAGTTCGATGGCACCGTTGTCATTCCCAAAATGTGAATCGTTTTGGAATTGTATTCGAGAAACATTTGGGGTGAAATTTGGGAAGTTAAAAGAGATTGAGTCTGTAGTGTTAATGAGTATCGATAATATTGTGATGATTAACAGAAAGAAGACTGAAGAACGAAGACCGGAATCAACCGATGGTAAGTGCTTGTAATCGGAGAAAGCCATTGATGGAAATTAAATTGTTTCAGTAAAGGTCCCTAAATTTATTCTTTCAATAAGTCAATGCCGTAAGCCGTCTTCCTGTATTATTCAATGAACATAGTCTGGCCAAGTCTAACTACTAGTTTAAGCACTAATCCAAGCTAGAAATTACAAGGCGATAAAAGAAAATTGCATGATATATAAAAATTTAAAAATTTCAGATAATAATAATACTATTTATTGAGAAGAAGCTTCAAATCGAAAACAATAATATTTTGAACTAAATCAAACAAAATAAAATAACAAGAATTGATTTGGTAGATCCACCAACCCATAAACTAAAGAAACATCATACAATGAAATCCCGTAATGTAGGCTTTGGGATGGGGCTTTCTGAGTAATGGGGCTTTGGGTCTTGGCGTTGGCTTGGCGCCTTAGCGCCCTGGACTTGGTTAGGTGCCCTAGCGCCTTGATCTTGGTTACTTGCCCTAGCGAATTGGACTTGGATAGGTGCCGTAGGTCCTTGGCCCTGGTTAGTTTGTTGAGGAGGCTTTTTTAGATCCTCTTTGGGACCATCTTTATTCACTATCTCTCGACGAGGCATCAATTTCATACCTAGTAGATACGAAGCGTAAGCATCTGTACAAGCATAAAGAACTTGGTCGTCCTTTAAAAATTCATAATCCCATCTACTTAAGGTAATCCCTCTAGGCTTGTGTAGATCTTCTCGAAACACCTTGTACATCAAAGTCTTCAACCCGGATCGATAACAATCTGATCTTCCGAGCGTATAATCAGCCAAACCTCCAAGTTCTTCACTTCTAGCAACACTCAACCCGTAATCAACCCAAAGTTTACGTGCGTCTTGATCGATCCCGGATCCGACGAATATAATTCTCTTGTCGTTAAGAAAACTGGCAAGAGATTCAGGGATTTTGTCACAACCAAAGAACTGAAAAATCAAGCATTGATTTTCCAAGCATAACTGCAATACAGCAATTTTGTTTCGCTGGTTCTGGTTATCTTCAAGTATCCGCACCCATTCAATGTCGAGACCCACGATAAGATTTTTGTTGCCGGCTTTGAGTTTGTCGGAGAAACTTTTATATACACCATGGATCCATTCATCGACTATGGATGATGTCTCCGTTACTATTGTGCGGATTTTATCGCGGTTGAATGTGACTACATAAGTGTGGTGTGATTCTGTTTTCTTATCAATGACTTCAATATCTGTAACTGTATATCGTTTACCATTAGCGTTGTTGTTCATGGCGGCATTGCCATTCTTGACGCTGCTGGTGGCAGTGCTAATGGCGTTGCCATTCTTGGGTGTATTGAATGCTCCAGGCATTGAAGAGGAAGGCTAAAAGAAGAAAGTGATGAAGAGGATATCAAAATATAGGAGAGAAGAAGAAAGGATATTTGACCTAGGGGAGGTGAGTTGAAGCATGGGAATCGGGTGTGTATTTATAGCGATTGGAATACTTGGTTCCCAAGTTTCGCCGCTATAATTAAGGAAATCTTAGTACAACTAGGAAAAGAAACCTAGTACAAGAAGGTTCTGGAACATACTAGTAGTAAAAAAAATCAGACTTTTAAGGGTTTTTTTTTTTGTTTGCTCCTTCGGTTTTTTACATAGCTAGTAGTAAAATTTTGGACACGTGTGAGTGTGACTGTGTGAGTAGTAATCCTTGCCTATTTTTCTTTTTCCTGGGCTTACTAAGGTGTCGACGTTTTGATGGGCTTGCAAATTGCAGAAAATCTGTAGATGCCGGAAATTTCAAACTTTGCATTATACCAAGTTACCAACACGATACAGCAAGTCAGCCTGATCCATGGTATCAAAGTGACCAAAGGTAGTCCTCCTATCAATCATCTGTTTTTTCGTGGATGATTGTTTCGTTTTTGGTAATGCCAATCTGATTGAAGCAGAAACATTCTCTAAATTTTCACTGAATTTAGTAATGGTTCAGGTCAACAAATTAATTCTAAAAAAATCTATTTGGTATCTTTTTTTAGTGGTAAAATGCATACTAAGTTCCAATGAATGGTAATTAAAATTTTAGAAGTTCAGGAAATCAAGTTAGATGATAAGTATTTGGGTGCTCCGTTGTTTACCAATACTCAAAAATTGGCTGCTTTAAACCAATTCTTGATAAAAATTGTTAGTCACTGAAAGGTTGGAAAAACATCAACTTATCTCTAGCGGGCAGAAATGTTCTTATCAAAATATTGTTGAAGCTATTCCTATTTACCAAATAAATTGCTTTAGATTTACTCAACACACGCTGAACGAAATTACTTTTCAACGAAGTCTTTTTTTGGGAAAAAAAAGAAGGCAATTCCAAAGCATTTTTTCTTGAAGCATGGGTTGGTATCTATAACATAAAAAAGAGGGAGGGTTTAGATTGAGAAACGTTAAACTTACGAATGAAGCTAGGACAACTTAGATAGGTAAGTTGGAGGTTAATCTCTTATCCTAACTCCCTATTGGCTACTATTCTAAAATTAAAATACTTTCCAGACAGTGGTATCTTAGAGAACTATTTCGAGTCGAATTTTACTGATTATTGGTTTCGGAAAGGCATTTCCAAAAGCATTTAAAATCTTAGAAAGGGCAGTTATTGGGAGGTAAACCATGGGGGGACTGTCAACATCTGGAACCATAGGTGAATTCTCAATGAAGATGATCTTGCTGTTCCTATGAATGATTTTGTGGCTCTAAATTTTCTGAAGGTTAAAGACTTGTTCAATAAATCCGATTTGGGACTTAAATAAGCTTAAAATGTGCTTTAATAGTGACATCATCCGATTTTTTTTTGAATATCAAGATTGGCGTTTTGATAAGACCATGTGCAAAGCCTACATGTGCATATATATAGTGGACTTCGAGGGAAAAGACCCATTTATGGAATGTGGAATGATAAGACCACGTCTTATCGGCTATGTCGACGCTCCTGACTGGATACGTTGGTTAAGCATATTTGGTCTTTTTGGTCCATTATATGGGTCAAGTCTAGCAAAATTATCGGAGCCGACTCGGCTGGTGACCGGGAAACGTGAACTCGATATTTAATATTAGATTTATTATGAGTTTAATATTAATTAAAATAAGTATTTTATAAGGTGAACTCGGAGTCGACACTATTTGTTTTCTGAAACGATTAAGGAATTGCTTGGTTAGTTATGATGCCATCCATAAGATTGGTGGTTCTCTCTTTCATTGGCTAGGTATTGTTATTCAAAAAGGCGTGGGAGCGCAGATTGTTGCTAGACTCCCAGCCAACCCTATATAAATACTTTTTCGGTTTTTTATTTATTTTATTATTATTAGGATTTGTTTACTTTTTTTTTCTTACTTTCCAAGTAATGTAGCCTATAAATAGGCATTTTCTATTCAATGACAATAACAAAAATTTTATTAAGGAAATTGGTACCCTTTGGTGTATTGATTCTTTGGATCATGGCCTTTCGAGATTGAATCTGCTGGCCGTTAAATAAGAAACAAACATTTTCTTATCACATTTCCTCCAAGGATAGACTGAGATGGAGTTACTCAGGACTCAGCTAACTCAGACTTCTCGGTTAATTCCATTATAAAGTCTTAGTGGATAATAGCCCTAATAGTACCGATATTACTGTTGATTACTCTTTGTCGTGGACCAATATGTGAAATATGAATGTTTTGCCTAGAAATTAAGGTGTTTCTTTGGAAATGTCTTCGGGACATTCTTCATGTGGGAGATAGAATATGAAAAATCTTACCACCTGAAAAAAAAATAACATTTGTCATTTGTGTATTCTGAAATTCAAAATTTAGATCATCTTTTCATGAATTGTGAGTTTATAAAAAATGTTGGGCTTTTTAATGAAGTGGACAAGTTTTTGAACTATATTTAACAAAATAACCGTTTTTTTAAATTGTTTTATAAAATGGCCGAATATGACATTTTTCATACCATTTTTTGAAAAAAAAATGGATGACAGCAGTTAAGTCAAATGTGTCAGTTGTAGAAGACTTA
Source organism: Papaver bracteatum (assembly GCA_023529315.1). NCBI lineage: Eukaryota > Viridiplantae > Streptophyta > Magnoliopsida > Ranunculales > Papaveraceae > Papaver > Papaver bracteatum. Next base: position 37,790 of record JAJJWX010004854.1, read on the forward strand.
AAAGCCCCTAAAACTTTGACTAACCTAGATTCTTCTCTCTATATCTTCTTCCCTGACCTTCGATTCTTTTGGTTCATCTCAAACTTCAAACGATACATATCTCTACAAAACCAATTCTAATTAAAAGTACCCCGAACAATCAAATTAATTCAACTTAAAATGAAAATTTATCTTCATATAAAATTACAACTATCCAATCCATGAAGTAGAAAAACAAGTTGATTTGTATGATATAAATACAAAAAAAATAAAAAATACAAGATCATATAATCAATTTCATCACTACCCCATCACTAACAACAAAAACAAAGCAATACTTTTCATCATCATGATTCGATGCTTATAGAGCCAATACATATGTGGTAGTAAGATAAAAATCAAATATTAACCATTACCACCCATAGCAACAAAGCGGAACCACAAAGATACCACCAAATCACGTCCTTACTTTATCAAGATACCATCAAATGATTATCATAAACCAATATCGAAGCCAGAAACACCAAAAAGTCATAAATCAGTAAACCCTCAATTTTGAAGAACCCTAAAATTTAATTTTTACTCCATGTAAAAAAATAATACAATTAACCATCTAATATGAGCAATACGAATATAAATAAACATTGGGTTTGATGTACTTACTCAATTTGAAGACCCATATTGCTTCAATTTACAAGTTTCCTTCTTCTTCTTCTTCTTTTTTTTTTAATAGGAAAGATTGATTGATTAAGGAAATTACATAAGAGTTTTATCCTGTTGGATCAAAGTTTGAATCCAATCAGGAAAGGCATTAGAATACTGAAAGCAAATAGAACTAGACCTTGCAAATTTAGCTAAACTGTCCGCTATATGATTTGCATCTCTATGCACATATGTGCATGACCAAAAGGAAAAGGAACTAAGGATGTCTAATGCATCTTTTATTAAGCTATGGGTAGTCCATTTCACAGGTGTAAGAGAACCATTTACAGCGTTTATAACATTCAGGCAATCACCCTCCAGTTGCATCTTTGACACTTCTTTTTGTTTTGCCCATGTAACAGCTTATAGAAGTGCTCGTGCTTCTGCTTGCTCTGGGTCTATTGAGTTATCAGCACCTCCTCGCAATCCATCGCAGTCACCTGCAACATTTCTAGATATTATAGCCCATCCAGAGAAGGAGTTACTACTTACAAAGGAAGCATCAAAATTTATTTTAATACAGTCAGAATCTGGAGCAGTCCAATAATGTTGTGACTGTGTTATAGTGTGATTAGCAGCTGGTTGAATTAGCACAGTATTTCTCCAATCATTCATCTTCATCATAATAGAATTATCAATACTGACAGCATTTGGCTGAGTATTATCAAATGATTTAGCACAACGAGCTTTCCAAATTTCCCACATACAGAATGAGGTTGTCTCATACTGAGAGTAATCAAGAGCAGTTAAGGCATTACCTGTAGGGAAAAACTGACAGATCCATTGATGCAGATCAATATTACTAATTGTATTCAATAACCTTTCATCAACCTTAATCCAAATATTTCTAACAACATTACAGGAAATAAAGAGATGCTGAGGACATTCCACATTCTGATTACAAAGATAACAGGCAGTTTCCTTGTGTTTAGTAATTCTAGCAAGTTTAGATCTAGTTGGCAGACAACTATGTAAAAACTTCCACATAAAGTGTTGGATCCTAGGAGGTAGTTTATGTTTCCATAAAGACTTCCAGTTAATATTCATGTTGTTTTTGCTAGGTTTTGCAATGAGATTTTCAGTTAAGATCATTCTGTAGGCAGACTTTACTGTGAAGTAACCATTACTACTTGGTTCCCATCTTAGCTTGTCCTCACCACTAAAAGGTATTCTAATCTTTAGAATTTCATTCACTGTATTCTTATCATAAAGAGCAGATATAGTATCAAGTTTCCAACATTTCAAATCATGATCAATTAGATGACTCACATGTTTCATATTAGAAGAATAAAACTGAGATGAAGGGGGTCTGTGCATATTTGGAATCCAGTTGTGTTTCCATATATTCAGAGACCTGCCATCACCAATTTCCCAAACATGAAATTTCTTAACTATATCCAAACCTTTGCAGAGCCCATTCCATATCCAAGAGCCCTGTTTAGAAACACTGTCACATAAAGGATTAGAGTTGACAAAATACTTACCCCTTAAAATAGCAGTCCAATTGGCATCTGGATTTTCTATCAACCTCCAAGCTAATTTGGTGAGGAAAGCAATGTTTAAAATATCAGTTCTCCTGATATTTAAACCACCTAACTCCTTAGGAATAGAAATGTCTTTCCAACCTTTAGGATAACACCCTTTTTCACCATCTTTTTTTCCCCACCAAAACCTCATTTGCAGACTATCAAGAGTATCTGTAATCTCCTTAGGCATTGGGAAAATAGCTAGGTGATGACTGGATAGACTACCTAGCACAGATTGATTCTTAACAATACTACCAGGGGGTGCTAAGTAAGTAGGTTTACAGTGAGAAAGCCTAACTTTTGCATTGTCAACTAGATGACTAAAGGAGTGAGCTTTTCTTTTTTGCAGAAGAAGGGGAACACCTAAATATTTCTCATTCAAAGACATTCTTCTAATTCTAAGAATATTAGAAATTTCATTATTAACATTTGTGGGAACCTTCTTAATGAAAGCTAGAGCTGATTTCTCAAAATTGACAGCCTGTCCAGAGAATTGTCTAAATTTTTCAATAAGGGAAGCTAGGTTTCTAGCATCTCTGGTCCTAGCTTTAATGAAAATCAGGCATTCATCTGCAAAGAAGAGGTGAGATATTGAGGGACAGTGCTTGTTAGCCTTAAAACCTTGAATGAGGTTATCATTTTCAGCTTGAGTCAGCCCTCTAGATAGAGCTTCCATACAAAGAATGAAGAGATATGGAGACAAGGGCTCTCCTTGTCTCAGACCTCTTTGGGGATAATAGACCTTACGTGGGGCACCATTGAGGAGAATGGAGGTAGATACAGTGGAAATTCACTGATTTATCATAGTACACCACTTTTGAGAAAATCCAAGCTTTCTAAGACTATCCAGAAGGAATCACCATTCTATTATTTCAAAATCTTTAGACATATCTAGCTTAATTGCTGCACAACCATCTTTAGCTTTAGTTTGTTTCATAAAATGAATTAATTCATGAGCAATGATAATGTTATCATGTATTAGCCTACCAGAAATGAAAGCTGTTTGAGATGGAGAAATTATTTTTTGTAAAACTTTCTTTAATCTAGAAGCTAAAAGATTAGATATGATTTTGTAAGAAACATTACAAAGGCTAATAGGTCTAAAATCAGCAGCATTTTTGGGACAATTGCTTTTGGGAATAAGGGTAGTGAAGTTCTGGTTCAGTTGTTTTAGAATATAATGAGAATGAAAAAAGGATTGAACCAATTTAACCACTTCAGGGCCAACAATATCCCACATTAGTTGGTAGAAACCTGGTTGGAAGCTATCTGGTCCTTGGGTTGTCCATGGATTCATTTCAAAAACCACTTTTTTAATTTCATCACAAGAAGGCATAGCAGTTAACATGGAGTTATCCTCATCAGTAATACAGACTTTGATATTGCTAAGGAAGGCATCAGAATTAGGAGGATGACTAGTTTTGCTAACATTTCTAAAATGCCTTAAAAGATCATCTTCTATTTCATGTCTTTCATCTAACCATATTCCCAAATTGTTTTGTAAAGATTCTATCTGAGTTCTTTGCCTTCTAAAATTACCTTTTTGGTGAAAATAGGCAGTGTTTCTATCATCTAAAAGGATAGCATCACCCTTACCTCTTTGCCTCCAGTAATCTTCTTCAGCATCATACCAGTGTTTTATTTTCTTTGTTAGCTCCACCACCCTGCTATCATTTGGATTTCTAACATTTCTAGTAAGATTAGATAACTGAAATTCAAAATTAGTAATTTGAGTACTAATATTCCCAAAGTGATTGCAGTTCCAATACCTAAGAGAATGCTTTGTAGAATGAAGACAGTTAGCAAGAATAAAGCCTGCAGAACCATGAGTATTGTTGTTCCATTTATTTTTTATTAACTCAGATTAAGTTGGGTCTCTAAACCAGGATTTATTCACTCTAAAAGGTTTCTTGGTGTTGGATTCTACTTTACTAGTGATTAACATTATAGGACAATGGTCACTACCTAAAACAGTTAAGTGATAAAGAGCTGCATTAGGGTAGATGTTGGACCAATCATATGATATGAGATCTCTATCTAATCTTTCTCGTATTAGTTCATCCCCATTTCTTCTATTATTCCAAGTAAAAGGATTCCCTATATAGTTCATCTTAGTAAGATTATTATTATCTAGCAGCAGGTTATTAGCATCTAAATCACTTTGACTATGGAGGTTGCCACCTTCTTTTTCACTGTTATGTAAGATGAAATTAATATCCCCTATAACAATCCATGGGTTATTATGGGTAGATCTTAGTTGTCTCAAATGATCCCATTGGTTATCCTTCTCTGTGACATTAAGAGCACCATATAAGCAGGTTATTAGAGAGCTAACATTCTGGCCATCTATTTTAACAAGAAAATTTATCATGTTCATTTGAGCATCAATAATCTGAAGATCAATCCCATATTTCCATAAAATGAATAGACCACCAGAGAGACCAATAGGGTTTAAAAGATAGTTATTTGGATACTTGAATCTTTTTAGGAGGTAGTTCATTCTCTTAAATTGGTTATTGGTTTCAGACAGAAAGACTATGTCAGGGTTTTTGGTTTTAATGAGCATGTTAAGATGATTTCTAGTATCTTTGTTTCCAAATCCACCAACATTCCATGATATGATTTTCATTGTAGAAAAAAACTGAGAATTCAAAGAGTGTGTATTCTCTAAATGATGATTATGGTAAAGATTGATGTAGGATTAATTGAAATAATGCAGCATTTTAAAATTATGAAAGTGTTTTGTGAAAATTACCTTCTGTAATCCCTTGGTGTTTTCAGAATGATTCTCCTTTGTTGTGAGTCTTTCTGTAGCTTGTGTTTCCAATTGTTCCCCATCATGAGATTGATTACTTGTGCCAGGTGTAGCAGAAACTTGAGCTGCAGTTATTCTTAGCCTCTTTCCTAGTCTTTTTGACTCATTTTCATCCTCCAGTTGAGTTATACTGTCAAACCTTGGAGCTATCATAATACCATCTTGAGGAGGAATGAATCCTTTCTTTGTTGTTTCTTTGTTCTTAGAGCAGGAAGGAATGAGAATATCATCTTTTTTATTCTCCAGAGTCTTCTTAATAGCAGAATTTTTTATACCAAGGAAGTATGGCTTATTGTGTGCCTTAGTAAGAAAATCTTCAGCTGCCTTGCAAGCATTTTTTGTATGCTTGATGATGTAGCACTTTTGACAGATGTTATGAGGTTGTTTTTCATTGAAAAACTTAATCCATCTGGTGCATCCATCATTAGTTTTTGACATTACACCCCTTCTTAGTGGAAAGCTAATGTCAACATTGACACATACCTTGACTCCTTCTTTGTCCACTGGAATTTCATCCTTCGGCTCTATTTCAATCACTTCTCCCACCAATTTCCCAATCTTGGTAACATAAATAACATTCAAGTGTTCAGGCAGCAGCTTTTTAAGTTGGAGACAAAAATATTGATGGTTCCAGTCTAGCTCTTTGTATATCACTTCAGAGTTATAATGATGTAGAATCACTAGATTTTTGTTTATACTCCAAGTCCTAGTTATGTAGATATTTCTTTTTGTTTCTTCATCCATGAATTTGAAAACCATTATGTTTTTATCTATTTCCACCACCTTCACTTCACCTTCAGGGATGTGTGACCAAGAGAACCTTATATGGTGTTCCACTGCTTTAAAACCCATAGATCCTTCTTCCAAGATAATCATACCAATAAGACAGTTATCCCAGTTTTCTGCTCCTTCAATAGTCTCTATTATCACTTCATCTTCTTCCTTTTCTAGATCCAGTGCAGCCTGTTTGAACCTTTCTGCTAACTCAGTCACCTGGTCAGAATGTTCCTCTGCCATTGTGAGATTGTTTTCTGAGCAATTTTCTTCTTTTGCGGTGGCTCCAGTATATTGATTTATAGCTTTTGGTATACCAAACCAATTAGGTTTTCCTTTTATATCCCGAGATATTTCTTCTCGAAAAATTTGGAATTGGGATATTCGGTTGTTGTTGCTGGTATATCTAATAGCAGTAACAAACCCAAAAACAATTAAAACAGAGAGAGAATTACGGAATTTGTTACCAAAACTTCTGCAGTATTTTTGAATTTCAAATTTTCTTCTCTTCCGCCTTTTTGGATTTTGACTTTTCAGTTGAAAAATCATGAATCGGTTCCCAGTGAGTTGAGTAATCTCATGATGAAGTTACAATGGTGATAACAGGACATCCAAAAGCCACTTAGCTAACAGAGCAAACGCTGTAAACACAACAAAATTGAAGGAAAACGCCATTAAGGAGACAACAATCTGTAAAAACATTAGGGAAAAGAAGTTGGTTGTAAAACATTCTTAACATTGAACTCACAGATGAAAAGAAAATACAAATCAGAGATCAAAATAAACTAAATGGACTATTAAAGAACAAAAATTGAATGATTGTTATGCATACTAAACCAAGATGGTTTTGGAAATCATGGACAATGACTAGGATTCAGAATCAAGGATGAGAAATCAAATTTTTCTTTACTGAGTTGGCATTTGAAAAATCGCCGATTCAAGGAGGGTGAGGAGTTTTAATTATTGCAGAACTAGGCTAGTGCTTGAATGAACATTGAAAATAGGAAGACAGGAAGCAACTAAGCAAGAAATGCCGATGATCCTGCTGATAGTTCTTCTATACACAAAAAGCCTTACAAGTTTCCTTCTTCGTCATCTTCTAATTTCAACTTTTGTGTACTGTAGTTGAACAACAAACTCTGTAATTAGGTTAATGAAAGTTAAAATTTATGATCTGGATTTGAGAATCAGTAATGGTGATAAAAAGGGTTCGCGACATTGATTGAGATTCATAAGGTTGGTTTAAGATCTGATGTAGCAGGTGCTGGTAGAACTGAATTGGATTAATTGAGCAATTGATGATGTTATAAAGGTTCTGTAAAAGTGGGTTGAGCTAATTGACTATGAAGAAGAAGTTGTTGATGATGTGAATGAATACCTTGTTGTTGTTGATGAAGAAAAAGATTTAGAGAATGAATTTTGAGCATAATTACCTGGTTTTGATGGAAATGGCAAGAACAACATACCTAAACGGACAAGAAGTAGTACTTTTTTCTTTAATGTATGCACTTATAAGGATAAAATTGTCATGGTACATTTATACCATTAATAATTGACTTAGTCAATTGAGTAGACCAAACTGGTGGGCCCAGGTGTCAAATCTAACGGAAAGGCCACTTTATAAAAGATTTAAATTTTTTGGCTGGTTTATTAATTATACTAGATCTTAACCCGTTCCGTAACGGCACGGGATGTTTTGTCTCTAATACGTTATTGTTCACATTCCTCTTGCTTCATTTTATTCGTGAGTAATTATTTTGATATTCAAATAGGTTTTGGGAAACAAAATAGGTTACCTGATCTTTTTATTATTTACTTAAGCATGTTATTCCAATATATTATCTGGACGGAGTAATAATGTTATGCCAACATGAAAATAAAATAAAAAATACAGTAAATAAAAAAAAATCCCATTTATTGTTCCATCATACCATAATTTTAAACTTCAAAAAGAATATTTCATCTAACAGTACATATACCTAAACTGCTAATCCAACTCCATGATGTTTATGAATACATTTGTTCCGAAATTATTGATAACTAAGGCTCTAAGGAGTGAAGCAAAAACCCATAATATTTTCCTTACTATAGATAAACACTGTTTATTTATTTTTTGCAAATGTGAGAGTTATAAAAATGAAGAACCCTTGGCTATTGGAAGGCTGAGATATACACATGTGAGTTGAAAAAATAAACTTATAATAGTAAATCAAAACATGTGTAAGATTCTTTCTCAATCATATTGATAACATAAAATTGAAGAAATTCGTGGATAAAAATATTTCACACCAACTATGCTAAGTAGCGCATGAATGACGTTCTCACATCTAGTGTTACTCAAGTAATTTGGAGTTTTAAAGAACATAGTCATATTGATATTTGTATCTACATAAATTCAACTAACCTTCCGAAGAAAAATTACTAGTTTCAAGGTAGAGCCGAAACAAACTTATGTCGCCTTCAATGTATACAACACACATTGGGTTTAATCGGCCTTGAGATTAAACAATACCCCAACATTAGTTAAATAATGTCTACAAATACGGGATTGAAACAAAGTGCTAACCGGAAAATGAGAGACTAACATCAGTTCTACAAATAAAATACCTTATATGTATCAAAGTTTGTTAACCAAACATGTATTCAAATTAAAAAGTCATCAACTCAACACAAAAATATAAAAGAACCCAAGTTAAATCAATACTTGCAAAAACAAAACTTATAAGAAAATTTTGTAATTATTAAATACCTTTAAAATCACTATTAGAGATTTAATTGCATGCCTCGTTAAAAACTACGGTAAGACGAAATCACCAGATTAATCTGTAGAAATTTCACTGGATATGTATCAATTCAGAGAAGTTTACACTAGTGGTGATGCATTCTATCTAAGTGTTGTTGGATTGATTTTTTTTTTTAGAAGGTTTCGGTTTTCATTGGAGAAACCGAGAGGGAGCGTTTCATTATATTCATTATCATTCAAAAATCCAAGACCAACTCACTCTCTGCTTACGGGATCTCAATACAACCTTAGATTTATCTCTTGGACGGAAAAACCTTGATACTAAATATGTAGTTTTTAGTGTTATTTATTATATAACGTGACATCCAAATGTTTTTTCTTCTTCTTAATTTTCATGTATTTTAACCGAGTTTATATTAGCATTAAGATGATCAACCACATTTTTAATTTATAGTGTTATCCTTTTGTAGCAGCACATAATTAACATAGTCAATTACTACTCATCAAAACAGGCCAGTACCACAAACCACCAGATAACACTTCTTTCTCCACCACCACCATTTTCCATCCCTCGTAGAATAGTGGGCACACTTATAACTTTTTATCCCACACGTCATGTATAAAGTTTAGATTTAACAAACTTAGGTCGTCAATTAATTTATTCAACTATATGTTTTTTGTTAATACTGAAAATCATGCGTACGAACGGTTACCAAAGATAGCAGTAGTACCAAAAACAACCATCTTGTCTTATATGATTTGGTATCATCCCAAAAGTATTTGTTATCCTCCTTTTTTGATCGTGTCAAAAACAACCAGCTATACTTTTCACAATACAATATTACCCGTCATGTAAAAAAAATTATTATTTTTGATTCAAAAAGAAAAAACCAATACCACCGCCATTAAACCATCCAGCGCCACTATTTCTTCCACCAAAACTAATGTTACCGCCTCCACCACTTAGTAACACATTCCACCGCTTCCACCACTTACTTCTTCCTCTACTACCACCACCACTACTAATATCTATTGAAATAATTTTTGTAAAAATTATTATTTATTGATGGAGATATGTATTAATATTAATTAAGGGATATTTATGATGTAAAATTAATAAATTATTTATCATGAGAAATTAATGAGACATCAATTAATAAAACACTTATACTAATTAATATTTAAGTTGAACAAACCATAACCATAGATTTATCTTCTCTCTAGACAAATCACTTATGGTGGGTTTGTTTGTAGAATTCACGATTTCCAGGAATTTATAATCCCATGGAATTATAAATTCTGGGATTCATGTAAATCCCTTGTGTGTTTGGTAACCCAGTTAAAATTCCTAGGATTCATAGAATTATCTTGTTCTAAAGTCAATATACCGTTTGGTTTTACCCTTGGAAACTTAAAATTGAATATATATGAGATTTAGAGTTTAAAAAAAGTAAGTCCATAAATCCCTTGATAAGTTTCCCAGCAAATCTTAGGGGGGAGGGGTCGGACTCCATATGGAGGATTTGCTAGAAAACTGATTCCCATGGGAAACATGATTCCAGGTATTTGGGCAACCAAACAAACATAGGGAAACATAATTCCACCAAATCCCCTGAACCCCTAAATCCTACATTTAAAATTCTACATCCAAACCCACCATTATACTAATTAATAAAACACTTATACTAATTAATATTTAAGTTGAAAAAACAACCATTGTTGATTTATCTTTTCTATCAATTCCAACCAAGGTGGAACAATGGTTAGAGGCCACTCTTATGACACAATAGGTCATGAGTTCGAACCTCCCCGTTATAATTTTTGAAATTCCATATCTTGACTTGAGTATTCCTTTTTAATTCATAATATTGGAATGAACACCACGTGTGCGACTTGTAGGGTGTGGCACGGAGAACCACATCCTTTGATTTATCTTTGCCAAGGATAAATCCTGACCACCACTCAGATAGGCAAAGTTAGATAAACTCTGCTTTATACTATTGAATGGGCGGAAGTTAGTCATTTTGTTAATTTGCCAAAAAATGTTTGGAAATGTCTACCATATAACATTAATAGAGTTAAAACCAAGTGCAATACTTTTCATAAATGGATAAAAAATTGGTTTCAGAACAAAAATAATTTACATCATGACAATGTTAACTGGGAGAACATTTGTGCTACTATTTGATTTGTGTGGAAAGCTAGGTGTGACTAATCTTTTAAGAATACAAGTCAGTGCTACAAGTTTACATCAAATCATATTATGGTGGAAACCAAGACAAATGAGAAGAATGAAATAAAAATGGATGGGAACGAAGAAAGAATTGGTTATAAGTCTTATCTAGCAGTGTTTGATAGCGAAGATAATTCTGAATCTATTATTGTTTGTGTTAATGATTTAACAGGGGAGCGAGGTGGTTCAATGCACCATCAGGAGTAGGTAATGGTGATTACAAGAAGACCATTTTGATTGTGATGGATTGGTTGGTGGAGACGAAATGTTCAAATGTCACAGTTATTTGGCAAAATTGGGGGTCCTTTGGAGACTCTATAAATGGGCAAGAAACTGTAAGGATTCGCAAGCTCGTTAACGTTATTTGACCGGCCAAGAGACGATTTAGTCTCTTGTGACTTAATTAACTAAATATCAACAATAATTAATAAAAATAATCGAATAATAATTTGGAAATTAAATTAATACTATTAGATAGATCTCGAAAAGTTATGCGACATGGATTACTCGAACGCATTAATCGGGCACCGAACGAGAAATTTTCCGCAGTCGGAAATATGGATGTTGAAGTTTGACAAAAGTCAACCAGAGTTGACTTTTCCGTTGACCGTTCACCGTTGACTTGACCTAACTAGGGCTCTGATTTAGAAAGAGGGTTCCCCTTAGTTTTAGTTGGAGTTTATATAGTGAAACCTAATCTTTATGAAAGGTCAAATTAATATCTAATCACGTTTAGGTTAAATTAATTTAGGGATTATATTAACTAATTATTAAGATTATGTAAACTAGATAGTTATATTTGAGAGTTTATCTTCTTTTGAATTTCAGTAGGAGGTGTTAGTTTAGAGGGAGTAGGAGGGGTTGTGATTAGAAATTTAGTAGAAGAACTATATATAAAACTTGATATACAGGGCCGGCCCTGAGGGAAGGTCAACGAAGGTTGACTTCGGGGCAGCACCAAACAAGGGGCAACAAAATTGGTTTTTTCGTCTAGGGTGGTGTTGTGTTAAAAACCAAAATGAAGGATTAAATCGTGATAACAAATAAAAAAAAGGCTTATTCTTAAGAGTTTTGGGAGTATATTGAAGATAAAGAATCACTTTAATGGCTTAGTATTAAATATATAAAAAGTCTCATATATGTTTCAGAGACCCATCTTTTTCCTCGGACTCTGTAGAAATTTTGTCGTATGTCTTTCTTCTGGTTTCAGCTTCTTACCCTACACCACCTCCCCTTTAGCCACCGTCCCCACGTTAAGTAAAACTGAACCCCAATTCAAATCATAACAATGATTATCATTTATATTATGTGATTAATTCTGAATCTAGTCTTTTGATTTTTAGTTAGTATTATGTTTCTTGTGCTATATGTTTCTTTTGTGTGTACATCATTTCAAGAATGACAATGATAATGAAGATGCTGTTGATAATTGTATTAATGGCCATGAGAATGATGGTAGCTGATAATAATATGAATGATCATAACGGAAGGATGATGTCCATGACATTGCTTGCCATTGCAGTCACAAATGCCTCAACAAAAAGAAGTTTTCTATGCTAAAGTTGATCTTATCAACCACAGGGATTATTGGGATGGGGCAACAATTTTGCCTCTGCTCAGGGCCGGCCCTGTTGATATATTCAGGGGACTCTTTTGAGTTATCTTGTGAGAAAATAGGTAAGAGAGGTTGATGATTATTATTTTAGATGATGGTGATAGTATTAAACATATAAAAAATTAGGGAGAGGTTGAGTAGAATCAGGAGGATAGAAGATAAGTGAGGGTCATGGTGTTCTTAGTTTGATTTGATGTAGAAGGTAGTTAATTAAATGATGTTTACGATGATCTTGATGAGAAGGTTTATGGTGATGATAGGAACTTACACAAAACATTGAAGGTAACCTTTAAATACATTCCTAGTATGTTTTTGATGTTTGGGTAGTTGGTAGATATGAAAATAGCATACAAACAATTATGTTCTTATCATGAAATCATGATTTTATGTAATGGTGTTTTGTTCGCTGTCCATAATCTATAGATTTTTCCATGTACCTTAGGGATTTAATTAGACTTATCTCTATAAAATGAAGTTGTAGTACGTTGGATGAGGTTTCTATATATATAAGGTTTGTCCCGATTGGATAAGTAACGAGTGAGATATCGATCTCGGAAAACTAGTCGACGCAGTAAAATCCAGGTGTATTCAGTCACGATGATCAATAAGTATGAGACTTTCTAGATAGGTTATAGTTCGAATTAGAAAATATTCAGTAGGATAAAGTTGTATATCATTATTCCATGATTCGAATGAGACGTAGATTGTTTAATTTGAATTTATTTAATATAATATAGAGACCCATGAAGATGACCACATGAGTTGAGTTTAGTACCCAACACTTGGAATTTTTTCAGAAAACTGTGAAGAAGATGACCGAATCAGTTGTCTGACTCATTCCGAGTCAGACCATTCGGGGCATGGATCGGGTAACCGGGTCGGGTTGTAGGTCAACCCGATGGGTCTGGGTCATAAGTTATTGGTCCGGATTTGCGAGTCGTCACGGTTCAGGCCCAATGGGCTTCACCTTAGGTACAGAAACCTTATTTTGAGTTTTTGGATCACTTAGGGTCCGTATTAGCTTTCGGTTCCTTCTGCAAAGTTATAGGGTTTTTCAAGGGATTTCCAATGATACCCAATTTCACCTCATTTGGATAAGTAGATACTAATATGCCTAGAACACTTAATACTAGGTTAATTGGAGACTTGTATGAAATTATGTTGTGATTATTGTGTGAGCCTATTTGATAAGTTATTAGAGTGTTTGTGTGATTAACAGTTAGTATCTATTAACAAAGATCGATTCGAAGGATCAACCAGTGGATTGAGGAATTCAAGGTAGGCGTGGCTTGTCAATAAATCAGGTGGGAACTCTGTAACCTTCCTGTAATCATTAAGTTTCTTTTATTACGCGAGCATGATGTGCCATTACTTCTTATGAGCATATTTTTGTGTCAATGATTGGGTATGTTGTGTAATATGCATTGTGAGGATTCTCTAAATGTTATATCTATTTTTATGCTTATTATAGCCCAGATGAGGCAATATCGTTATATAGGGGAATATTACCTTTTACAATTTCTTGTGAGAATCCATTCGTTTGCATATTATGCTTGATTTCAAAACCTTCGGGACTTATGATGGTAGTTCTTGAATCATGGTTTGTATGGGCACTCTGTGTGGATGGCGCTATCATTTGAGTCTGGAGTTATTCTGCTTTCGCTTTCTCCAATGAGTTTGGCGAGGTCTGGATGACATATTTTAGTTGTTCTAATTTCACTTTTGTAGATTCATCTGGAGGTGGTCTTTTACGTATATTGTTATTATGGTATGCAATACCTGAGGAAGTGGAATTAGAATAACATTCTTTCATGAATGATATATTACGATGATTGCTGAGTGAATAATTTGATGTGTGTTTGAGTGAAATCCCCGCGAGGAGTGACTGTGGTCTCCCTACAGCTCCATGCTAAGTCTTATAGCTCAGATGATTCAATACATAGCATGGGAAGTGCATATAATAGCTATCTAGTGCGTAAAGCGAAATAGTATTACTTTTTATTTTATAACCTAATTTATGTCGTTAAGACCCAGATGAGGAAATATTATATCGAGGTATTTGGGGAAATTTATCTTTTGCATATTATGCACGATGACATGTGTAAATTACTACTTCTTTAGAAATGTGAAGCATATTAGTGATTACTTGAGAGTTTCATGTTTTAATTGAGCCCCCATTTTGGGATGATGTGCTCATTCGTTCCCACTTCAGTTTCAGTATTCAGAAGAAAAGGCACATGTGAAGATAGTCTTTTCCGTAGCGTAAGGTTTCATCGAATTGAAGATGTTTATTTTTATTTTATATGTATACTTTCTCTGTAAACAACACATGGTTATATTCGTATCATATGAGATATCTTCATTTATACTGTATCATAGTGTATGGGCTTGCTTTTGGGCTTAGCTTTTGTAGCTGAAAATCTTAAGATCATTAGTCTAGATTTTATGCTTCAATTAGTTTGTAATCCTATTTGGATAAGCAGGTTTAGTACTTTGGGCGTCACAGAAACAATGGATAATCTTTTGTTGGTTGATGATTTTCAGAATCACTATATGTACTTTTTGTGTTTTAGAGTGAAAATATTAATACTAGAGAGGTTAATTTTGGGTTACAAATATGTATAGATTAAGAGTCATTTTTGAGAGAAATTGGTCATGTTCTATAAGAATGTTAGAAAATGAAGAACTGGTTTGGACTTTTGGATAGGTTGGATCATAGATCGAAGACAAGTTCTACTTATGGTTTCTTACGGTAGGAAGAAGACCGACCTGAAATAGCTAACAGAGATGCTGATATTAGGGATAATGGCATAAATGTGGTTAGATCGGGAGACTCAAATCAGTTTCGTTTCAATAATGTCAACACAGACAATAAAGACGGAAGAAATAACTTGGGTTTGGTGGGGTTGGATGGAAATGAAAGAAGAGCCAGAAATATCACATAGGATGGCACGAAGAAAGGGTTCAACAGAAATTCAAATTATGACGTGGGAAATACGAGCATAGCTAATTCTGGGAAAGTTGAATAGTATGAATATCAACAATGTTATAATTCAGTTTGACTCTCAAGATAATAGCCAATCTAAACTTGTAACTACTATCCCAAATATTTGTTTTAATATCTAGTTCTCTCTTTTGGAAAAAATTTAGAATAATATATCAAAAGAAATGCAGCAAGTCAGCAAGCATCAAATTTCAAGAAAAATACAATTGTTCTATGCAAATCAAAAGCGAATCCAAACAGAAAATGAACAATGTTTCAAATGTAGTGACTGATTCACCGACCGAAATAATACAAAAAAAGAAAAATATTTTCACCTTATGGTACTTTGTACTAGAGGTGTTAATTGGATTGTGCCAGCACGAGAACATCATTCTAAAATTTGAGTTCAGCCCATTCCAACACGTGACTTAGCAAGACACGACACAACACGTTAGTTTTATGGGAGGGTCTAGGTTTGAATAATCAGCACATTAGCCTAGCAAAGCACATGGCCCGGATAAGCACGTTGCACGGCGCAACACAACACGTTAAGGAAGCACGTCATAATATGTATAAAATGCGACACAACATGGCACAATACATCACATTTTGTGTATATTTCATAAAAGGGCTATTATTTTATCCAATTATTGAAATTTTATTATCGTTATGTTGACTTATTTTCATAATAACACACATAACACCTAAACATTTTTTTTTCACTTAAAAGGGCAAATTTTATAGAAAAAACCTAGTATCGCCAAAATAGTGATAACCATAACAGAGTAGACAAAGATAAACCTATGAAAATATCCGACTTCAAACCCCAATTGAACCTCAAACATTTGATATCGACTATCAACTGGTTCAAAACGTTGCTCACATTATTATGAATTCTCGCATTTCTTTCTCTCCAAACACACAACCATATGGAAAAAGGAAAAATACTATAGATTTTTTTCTTCTAATTTTAGAATTTTTCCTGGTCTTGTCTTCCCATTCCCATAAATTAAAGCCTACGTATTTGGCTAAGGACCATTTGATCTCAAAACTATGAATAAAATACGACCAAATATCAAAAAAAAACTTGCAATGAAGGAAAAGATGTTCATTTGTCTCCACAGAATCAACACCGGATACACAAGTAGGATCTTGCACCATACCTTCGTTATAAAGATAATAAAAAGTAGGGGCGCCACTAAAGAAAAATGTTCAGACCATGAAAGACACTTTTACCGGCACATTTGAATTTCAGAGATACTTTGCAGGAAAAGATAATAACCCACCAGTTTCCAGCGCCTCATATGCATTATCCACAGATAAATCCTCCCCACATCTCCATTGTCTTGTATTTTCGGCAGAAAACATAATTGGCTCTCCTATTAGTTGTAATAAATGTTCGACCTCCTACATCTCTGCATCATTCAAATGTCGTGCAAAATTGAAATTCCATGCACCATTAAGAGAAATCAAATCACTTACCATTGCATTCTTCTTTTTTGCAAGGTGATAGAGAGCCAGAAAGCATTGCTTGAGAGGTTATTCACCAGACCAGATAGCCTCCCAGAAATGAATGCACAAACCAGAGCCAAGACGCAGAACAATACCAACTTCACAAATTCTCTAGACTTTAAAATTCCATACTATAAACTGTGACATACAGACTTTCTCGCTAAAGAAGGAAGAAAATCTTCTACTGAACCACCAAACTTTTGATTACTAAATTATTCTACTTGTCAGCATCGTATCTCCATATCCATTCCGTAGGAAAATATTTATTAACAATATGCAACTTCTTGATTCTGATACCCCCTCTATCTTTAGGAAATTCCACTATAGACCAACAAACTAAGCTTCTCTTCTTTTTAGGATTACTTGAACCCCACAAAAAGTTTCTCAAGATTTTCTCAATATCTTTAGTCAATGTTACCGGAAACATAGACAAATAATAAATTCGTAACCTTGAGAGCACACTTTGAATCAAAATAAGCCTCTGACCTTTAGATAAATAGATTTTCTTCTCACTAGCCAATTTTTGTTGTAGTTTTTGAATGATATCATTCCAAATGAGCCAAATTTTTGATTTACTACTTAAAGGTAATGCCCTAAATTGTTCATTGGTAAATAAGAAACAAAACAACTAAAAATATCTGCACATGTATTAGCATGATTTAATTTTCGTAATCCCACTACAGTACTTTTCCTGTAATTTACTTTAACACCAGACACAATCTCAAACCCCATCAAAATATACTTATGATTCTGAATTTGAGTTTCATCATCATTAAGAAATACAATCAAATCGTCAGAAAATTGGAGGTGAGTTATGACAGCACCTTGTTGAGATACGGAGAAACCGGAGATAAGACCATCTTCTGCATCTTTATTGAGCATACATGAAAGAACTTCAGCTACCAAAATGAATAGAAAAAGTTGAAATAGGGTCACCTTTACAAATACCTTTCTGACTCTTGGACATTTTTGTAGCTTCCCCTTTCAATAAAACTGCAAATCTCGGAGTTGATATACACCATTTAATCCAGGATCTCCATTTCATACAAAAACCAAATTTAGCTAGTGTGATATCCACACAGTTCCATTTTACATTGTTGAACGCCTTATCAAAATCAACTTTGCATATAATACTTGTTAGCTGATTTCTAAGTTTGGAATCAATTAGTTCTGAGGCAATTCAAATCCCATCATGAATCTATCTACCATGGACAAACGCTTCTTGATTGTCTGAAATAATGGACGAAAGTACCACTTTCAACCTCTCTGCAAGCACTTTTGAGATGACTTTATACACACTACCTATTAGACTGATAAGTCTGAAATTAGGAAGAGAACCTGCACCATTACATTTAGGAATCAGCGTTAAATTAGTGCAATTAAGCCTCCAATCAAGCCTATAAGTAGTCTCAAATTCTTTTACCACCAACATTAAATCCCTTTTAATCACCTCCCAAGCACATTTATAGATCTTCATTGTAAAACCATCCGGACCCGGGCTCTTATTATTTCCAAAATGTTGTATAACTGATTTAACTTCCTCTTCAGTAAAAGGTTTCTCTAAATTCATACAATCTTCAGCTGATATTGTAGGCATAACAAGTTGAGCGAAACCAGGTTTGATTTTATGTTTTTCTATGAACAAAGTAGAATAGAATTCCTGGATTCTATTGCTATCTTATTTTTATCATAAGTCAAAGAATCATCCACCTTGAGACAAGTAATAATGTTGAACATATATTTAAAATTTTCCAATTGATGAAGATACGAAGAATTACACTCACCCGCTTTTGGCCCATTTTTCCTTAGCTCTTTGATTAGATCTTCTAGCTAAATTCATGGAGACAGTAGAATGCTTCACTTTAGCTAGTTCCCTTTCTACCACTTCTTCATCAGAAAGACCCATCACTTCCTCAAGATTATGTGAGTTTCAAATTTTCTAGCTGAGATTGCAAGTTACTAAAAGTATTTTTATGCCAATTCTTGATAAAAAAATTTGAAGCTTGAAGTTTCTTCGCAACAATGTAGTTGTGCTTGCCAGAAAAAACTAAAGAATCCCACCAAAATTTTATATTATCGAGAAAGTCAGGGTGGTATACGATAAAATTATCCAACCTGAATAGTGATTTGATTTAATCACCATAATTACAACACAATAAAATTGGTGCACGGTCTGAAATTGGCCTTCTAAGTCTAAGTTGTATAGGAGCAGGGAAATGTTCACAAAAATCAGTAGATAAGAGAAATCTATCTAACATGATAAGCAAGGAAGGATGTTGGGAATTCGTCCATGTGAATGTGCCACCAGCCAATGGTAAATCAGTTTGAGAGAACCTGTAAACGGAAGCTCTGAACAATTTCTTGTTCCCCAAAGCACCACCAGGAATGTTTCTCTCATCTGCTGATAAAATCGCATAAAAATCCCCATTGATTAACCACGGGTCATCATAAAGTACTCTAATGTCTCTTAGCTCCTGCCAGAATTGGTTGTAATAGCATGATTCTGATGCTCCATCTATAGAAGTAAAAATCCAAACAAAATAACACCTAAATATATGGAAAACATTTATATTGGAAAATATAAAATAAATGGGTCTGATACAGTACAACACATGTAGTTTTTTGGCACAACAAGTTTTCTAGCACGGCACGCCATAATCTCCGGCACCACACCACACGGCACACAACATGCTAAGCACGTGATTTCGTGGATACGTGCCCCTTTTTCAGGATCCTAATTGAAGTTCTGAGACTGCCATAAGGTTTTGCACATTGCGACCCGACAATCATCAAAATCTCCCCTTCTTTGTCCTCGAAATCACTACCTAGTTTGTCAACTAAAGGAAATTGCAAAAAGTGCAAAGTATGGTAGTTCGACTTATGCCAATCGAAACGTCCTTGGAAGTTAAAACGGCATTGAACTAGTCAAACTATTTAAGTCGTCAGTGTTACACCGAATCGCACACTTTTTTTTTTTTTTTTAAACTAGGCATAGGCCCATCCTGGCAGCGCAATTGGCTTACTTCCCCTCAGCAAACTCGTCACCGTTCCCCACAATAAGTTAGTAATAATTACACGAATTCTCCAATGTTTGAGCGTAGACTCGAACTGCTGACCTCCTACTTGAAAACGTAAATGGATTCCCAAACAATTTAAAGTATCTGCTAGATCTTTTCGTCAGTAAAGACTTATAAATAAACTTTTTACTCACTGTAACACAATTATATTACTCCCTCCGTACCTATTATATAGGCGGAATATGACATTTTCTTTGTACCATTAGATAGGCGGAGTGATAATTTCAAGATGATTTTTATCCATTTTACCACAATTATACTACTCCCTCACATTTAATTTTATGTTTCTAACATAGGGAATATAATAATGGGTAAAATAGAAAAAGCCATATGTATTTATGAAATCAAAAAAGAATTCTTAATTAAGAAATTTGGTTCCTCCGCTTGAGTACAACACAATTCTCACGGTATCAACTTAAGCATCGAAATCACAAGAAAAATACACTTTTTACTCGGTTGAAGATAATAATAATACTAGTAAAGTTTATATATATTGAGAGCCTTCAAATTGAAAACAATATATTTTGAATTAAATCGAAAAAGGAAGAACAAGAATCGATTTGGTGAACCACCAATTAAAAAACTAATTAAAGAAACATTATTTCCAATAATCCATTAACGTAGGCTTGCTGCGATTGCTTTCTTTGTAAGATCCCCTAGCGCCTTGTCCTTGGTTACCCGTCTTAGGACCTTGGCCCTGGTTAGTCTCTTGGGGAGCCTTGTTAAAATCCTTTTGGGGATTCCCATTAAACCTCTTATTCACTGTCTGGGGACGACGACGCATCAAATCCATACCGATCTTAAACGAAGCGTAAGCATCTAAACAAGCATACTTAATCTGGTCGTACGACAAAACACCAACATGTTCCGAATTGTTAAGAGACATAGTGTTGTCATCTTTGGATAGAGTATATTGCATATCTCTGCATATCTTCTATCTTTAATCTAGAGTATACAACGTATATATTAGTTTCCTTGCATGTAATATATGGTGTAATATTCTCATTTACTTCTAGGATCATATCTCTTGTATAAGTAGGAACTATGTTCCATTGTAAGACATACCGATTAATCAATATACTCTCAATTCCATGACTATCTTTGTCATGGTATCAGAGCCAACCAAGATCCAACCATCCGCTGCAAACAACTAGTAATCAAATCCCTTGTCAAGAGACTGAAATTCCGTTAACCTTCTCATACTGATAATTTCTTCTACTTTGTTAGCTTTTCATCCATCATCATGTCTCGAGAAGATTACCAACCAATTACAACCAAGTTCGATGGAACTAACTACAATCACTGGTCTTTCCTCATGAGAAGTTTTCTCAAGGGTAAAGGCTTATGGAAATATATTGATGGTACTGAAAAATACCCTGTTCAAACTATTCCAGAGAAAACAGATAAAGTTGAATCTTCATTCAGTGATCGTCTCAATGATTGGGAGATCAATAATCATAAGATACTCACGTGGATTGGAAATACTGTGATTACATCCATCAGCATGCAACTTACCAGATTTGAAGTTGCCAAAGAGGCATGGGATTTTCTTTCCAAAAGGTATACACAAATTAATTTTGCTCAACGTTACAAGCTTGAACAAGACATTCGATCCTTGAAACAACAAAGCGACCAGACAATATCGATTTTCACTCGAGATGTCTATTGTGTGGAATCACTGGCTTTAATGGAACTCAAATGGACTAGTGATGCACAACTGTGGGAGAAATACCGAGAAGAATCAAGGTTAGTTCAACTTCTCATGGCTTTGAAAGATGAATATGAATCTGTTAGAGCATCTATTCTGCACCGAACACCTCTTCCTACAGTGGAAGCCGCTTTGTCAGAGCTTATCACTGAAGAAACAAGGAAAAGAATTAAACCTGATATTTCTGCTGTATTTGCTGCTTCCTCACGATCAAATTACAAGAACCAGACAACTTCAACAAGTCGTGACATGTCCCAGGTTCAATGTCACAATTGCAAACAACTTGGACACATGGCCAAAAATTGTACTCAACCACCTTCAATGTCACCGGGAACATCACAAACTTCGTCTCCATATCAATGCAATTACTCGCAAGGAGATAGGACATACGGTTGAACAAGCGCACATCACCAACATCTAGAAATATGCGTGAAAGAGGAGAAACTCAAATGCAACATTGACACGTTTTCACTGCTGCACTGTCACATCCGAGATTGAGAAGAAACATGCACCATCTCTAGCTGATATCCAAGACATGATTAGACAAGCTTTGTCTATTGGTAATAATCATAATGTAGCCTCTCTGCACTTGCAATTCCAGGGTATTTACTCAACTGGATGGTTCCTAGACTCAGTGCATCCAACCATATGACATTTAATTCACAGTACTTTGAGAAATTACATTCCATAATAACTCCCAAAATACATACTGCTGATGGTTCGGAATTAGCGGAAACACACATTGGATTAGTTAAATCTTCAGACAAACTATGTGTTCCCCGACGTACTCTTAGTACCAAAGATTACCATGAATCTTATTTCTATTGGACAACTGTGTGATCAAGGATTTAATGTTCACTTCTTTCCTTCTGGTTGTGTTATACAGGATCCCAAGACGGAGAAGCTAGTTGGGATAGGGCGTAGAGTGGGTCGATTATATCTCCTTGAATCTCTAGTTATCTCTCCACAGTCGAAAAATCATGTTGCTGCTGCTACAACTTCAACACAGTCATTCACTGTTTCTCCTTTCATGTCTTGGCATTCTAGGTTAGGTCATATTTCGTTTTCCCGTCTTACATATATGATTAATAAAGGTCTCTTAGGGTCCGTTCAGCTAGATAAAGAGCCCTATTTTGCATCACATGTAAGCTTGCTAAACAACCGGCACTACCATTCAATAAAAGTATCACTTCTTCTACTGCACCTTTCGATTTAATTCATTCAGATGTTTGGGGAAAGTCACCTGTTGTTTCTAAAGGAGGGGCTATATATTATGTATCCTTTATCGATGACTATACAAGATACACTTGGGTTTATCTTTTCAGTTCAAGATCCGACTTCTTAAAAATATACACTGAGTTTGCTGCCATGATCAAAACTCAGTTCACAAAAACCATTAAAATCTTTCGTGCTGATCAAGGGGGGGAATATATATCTAATCCATTTAAAATTTTTCTCAAATCAGAAGGTACTCTTCTTCAACTTTCTTGTACTGAAACTCCTGAGCAAAACGGTGTTGCAGAACGTAAACATCGTCACATTATTGAAACTGCTAGAACCCAATTACTCTCTGCATCTGTTCCTTCCAATTTTTGGGGAGAATCTGTCCTCACTTGCTTGTCTATATAATAAATCGTAGTCCAACTGCTGTTATTGGTGGAGTGTCTCCATATGAAAGATTATATGGAGAAATACCTAACTACTCAGAACTCCGTGTCTTTGGTTCAACATGCTTTGTTCTCCTTCGTAACGAGAGCGTAACAAACTTAGTAAAAAGAATGCAGTTTGTGTGTTTTTAGGTTACGGTATAGAACAAAAAGGGTATCGCTGTTTTGATCCTGTCAGTCAAAAACTCCGTATATCTCGTCATGTAACCTTCTGGGAGAAAATACCATATTACTCTCTCCCAAACAGTAAGAACTCTGAGAGCTTTACGTATCTTGATCCTTTTGATATCAGTTCCTCTTCAAGTTCTACATCTGAACCTATCGTTTCCACCCCCGAGATCACTACTCCAACCTTAGAAACCTTTCCTACCCTAGAAACAACTAATACTGTGGATGATTCGTTCTCTAACCACTCTATGCCTCATCATCATTTTGCTTCTCCTGAACAGGATCCTGCACCTCAAGAGATTACTCTTGCTCCTCGAGAAAGGCGTCCACCAGCTAAGTTATCAGACTACCATTGTTACTTGTCAACTATATTGCCATTATATGAACCTAAAACTTACAGGGAAGCATCAGCCATTCCGGATTGGCAATGTTCAATGAAGAAAGAGTTAATTGCACTTGATAAAGCTGGAACATATGACATGGTAGACTTACCACCTGGAAAGTCTGTGATTGGATGCAGATGGGTGTACAAGATAAAAACAAAGGCTGATGGTTCAATAGAACGCTACAAGTCTCGTCTTGTTGCAAAAGGATGTACTCAAGAGTATGGAATCGATTACGAGGAAACATTTGCACCTGTAGCTCCAATGACAACTGTACGTACCCTTCTTGCTGTTGCTTCTGCTCATGGATGGGATCTTCATCAAATGGATGTTACTAATGCCTTTCTTCACGGAGATCTCCAAGAAGAAGTATACATGCAGCCACCCCCGGGATTGTCTCATGCTCCAAATCAAGTTTGTAAGTTACGTCGAGCACTATATGGTCTCAAACAAGCACCTCGTGCTTGGTTTGAAAAGTTTAGCAGTGTTATCACTAAATATGGGTTTAGTCAAAGTGCCTATGATTCTGCTATGTTCTTTAGAAAATCGGAAAAAGGGATTGTTCTTCTTCTTCTTTATGTTGATGACATGGTTATCACAGGAAGTGATTTGGCAGGTATTAATGCACTGAAGTCACAGTTAAGTTCATCTTTTGAGATGAAAGATCTTGGTCACTTGCGGTATTTTCTTGGTATAGAAGTGGATCGATCATCCACAGGCTGTTTAATCTCCCAGGTAAAATATGCTTCTGAGATTCTAAGTCGTGCAGGGCTAGTTGATAACAAGACAGCTGATACTCCACTAGAATTAAACGTAAAATACAATCCTATGGATGGTGATGTCTTATCCAATCCTACATTGTATCGCCAGCTGGTTGGTAGTCTAAACTATTTAACTATCACTCGACCTGATATCAGTCATGCAGTTCATATTGTGAGTCAGTTCATGTCAGCTCCACGATCAACACATTATGCTGCTGTCCTTAGAATACTGCGCTACATCAAAGGTACATTATACCAAGGATTGCATTTTCCTTCTACTTGATCTTACTCTCGGGCATACTCGACTCACGATTGGGCTGGTGATGTTACTGATCGACGTTCCACCACCGGGTATTGTTTGTTTCTTGGCAATTCTCTAGTCTCTGGCTAAGTAAGAAACAATCTGTTGTTTCCGTTCGAGTGCGGCTGAGTATCGAGCCCTTGCTCACACCACTTCTGAAATTGTCTGGCTTAGATGGCTTCTAAGTGACATGGGAGTTCATCTTTCTGAACCTACTACATTATATTGTGACAACAAATCAGCTATTCATATTGCGCACAATGATGTTTTCCATGAACGAACAAAGCATATTGAGATTGATTGCCACTTTGTACGACATCATTACAAGAAACAGACTGTTGATCTACAGTTCACCAAATCGGAGTTACAGATAGCTGATTTGTTAACTAAATCACACCCCTCTCATCATCTTCAGTTCCTAGTATCCAAACTCAACATGTGTTCTCGACCATCTTGAGTTTGAGGGGGGGTGTTAAGAGACATAGTGTTGTCATCTTTGGATAGAGTATATTGCATATCTCTGCATATCTTCTATCTTTAATCTAGAGTATACAACGTATATATTAGTTTCCTTGCATGTAATATATGGTGTAATATTCTCATTTACTTCTAGGATCATATCTCTTGTATAAGTAGGAACTATGTTCCATTGTAAGACATACCGATTAATCAATATACTCTCAATTCCATGACTATCTTTGTCACGAATGACCAATATCCCATCTACTTAATAATTCCCTGTCAGGCTTGCGCAGATCTTGCCCGAGCACCTCCCACATCAATTTCTTCAACCCGGCTTTATAAAGATCTTCTCGGCCAAGCTTATATTCAGCCAAACCTGCAAGTTCTTCACTTCTAGCAACGGTCAACCGATGATCAACCATGAGCCTATGAGCGTCTTGATCGATTCCAGATCCGACAAATATAATTCTCTCGTCGTTTAGAAATTCGGCAAGAGATTTAGGGACATGGAATTTCTGAAGTTTTTTGCTTTTGCTTTTGCTTTTGGTTTTTCTTTTGCTTTTACCATTATCCAAGAGCCCAAAGAACTGAAATATTAAACATTGATGTGCCAAACATAACTGCAACACGGCAACTTTGTTACGCTCACCAGTTTCACTTAACCGTACCCATTCGATGTCGAGACCCACGACAAGGTTGTTGTTTTCGAGCTGTCTGGCAAAACTTCGTTTAACATCTTGAATCCAGTCATCCACATCCGATGTTGTTTGCGCTACTGTTGTTCGGATTGTATCGATGTTGGATCCGTTGTAGAAATTGATATAGTGGATCTGCTTTGTGTCTGTTTCCTCATCAGTATAATTATCCTTCCGATAATAATATTCACCACCATCAGTACTACTACCATCAGCGTTATCAGCACTGCTCATGGCAGTGCCATTCTTGGGTGCATCGACTGCACCTGCCATTCAAGAAAAGAAAATATAAACAAAGAAGAACAGAAAATTTAATAAAGAAAAGTGATGAGAGGAGATTTGTGTACAGAGAAGAAGGAAGGATATTTGATCTATGGAATGGCTGTGAGTTGAACCAGGAGAATAGGGCTTGTATTTATAGTGTTTCGTATACTTGATTCCCAAGTATCTTAAACTATAATTAAGGAAATCAGTACAATTAGGAAAGCAAAACGTAGTAGAATTAGGTAACCTATTGAATGCGGTTAAGGTTTAGAAACTTCTTGAACCTACTAGAATTGTTTGCGAAATATTAGGACTGGGGAGAATGTTTTGAGTCGGATATTATGTCTCACACAGACTCGAGTCAGACTATCAATTATTAGAAGTTTGTTTACTGCCCGGATTTCTGGTGTTGCAAAATCAAAGCTTTGTTAATGCAGTCGAATTTTGACCTGCAAAGCCGCTGGGAATTTGATGAGCTTGCGAATTTAAGGATAACTTGGCAGTATGATATACCATGCATGACCATTGACCAACAAGGCATCACGCATGAAAATTACAAGAGAAATACGAATGGTAAAATGAATGTACAGTTCTCTAAATCTACTACTGAACCAACTAAAATAATACAACAGGAGAAAAATATCTTAGGAATATGGTGCAGTTATCAGGCACCGTCGCAAGACTTGTACGAATCATTGAATATGGAGTAGTTATCGGCCAATATCGCCAGGACTTGAGCAAATTATTGAAAGTCATTCACCCGAGTTAGGAGGAAGTGTCGGAGAAAATGAGTTTTATTGGTATGGTTTCATAATCTTGGTGGGAATGGAACTTAGGACCTTTGGGTTTCTAAGAGCTCTTACTCATTTTCTTATGAGTGAATGAAATAGAACCTTTAGTCCCACATTGGGTATAACTAAAGAGGAGTTCCACTATATAGCTAATCCTTTATGAAATATTTTTGCTTTCATTTAGTGTTGGGGCTTGGGCTCGTGCCTGCGCCATGGACATGGATCAACCAAGATTTATCACTTTGACAAAATGTTTTTAAATTATTTCCTTAAATATTTAAAAATCAAAATAAATTTTGTCATAATGGCGTGCATGTTATGGGGCCGTCTGACCCGTGCAACATTATTTTGTTACCAAGTTTAAATTATGATGACATATTTCGACATTGATTTCTTCCAAAAATCAAAATATACTGGCATAAATTTGAGTTAATGCCACAGCCGTTTTATGTCCGTTTTATTCCTTATTGCCTTGCATGGCGCAAGGAATTGATTCTCCATCAATTGCATTTATCGCACCTTCTCATTTCTGCCTATAAAAGGGACTCGAATTTTTCATTACAACTTGTGTCCAGAAGAAGTACTATCCTCTTCTTTTCTTCTCTCTCCCTCTGTGTGGTATTTTCATTTCTTTGTGCCATTGATGTTGAGTTCGTAAGAGTGGGCAAGTACTGTAGTGCTAACAGTGCTTGCAACGGGCAATTTTATCTTGGATACGATTTGACCACGGGGTATAGTCATCACTCATTCTTGAGGCATATCGGTCAACTATCGTGTTAAGGACAGCGTGTTAAACACGTGACTCTGTCCTCTGTTTGCTGTCCAATTGAGTGTTTATTTCCCTTTCAGAAATTTATTTCTAACATCTTCATATCTTCTTTTAGTGTTTTATTGTTACAGTCGCAACATCAAGTTGATTCAGTAATTTATTCGAAGCTCTTTTGACTAATAATTTATTTTTACATACATCAATATTTCATTAGAGTAATTCTTAACAGACCGAGAATTGGAACCACGTGAAAACCGAATTCTCTTTATGTCTCACAGATTTTTCTGATGGGTCCCTATGGGCCCCGCGGAGGACAGCAGGGGGTCCCGCTTAGGGTTTGGGTCTGTGTCTGTCGGTTTTTTTTCTTAGTTTTTTCTCGGTCCATTCATACTTTTCGAATTCATTAAGACGACAGTCTCATGTAATTGGTTGGTAATCATGTAAACGGACCTCCTCAGGAATTGTTGACTTTGCATAAAGTTGTTGGGATCAAGCTTTAAGAGATATTTGTTGCAAAGGGACTTAAAAATAGGTGAAATTATGAGTAACATCTCGGCGTACACAAAAATACCAAAATAGGTAAGTATGAGAAATGACCGTAAAAGTACGGTATCCCTCAAATGATGGCGTACACATCTGCATAAATCATGCAATAAGGATATCTTTTGGAGTGCACTAATAGTGGTCTCAAGTTCACTGGTCAACACTATTCAGTGAATGGTTAACAATACATTTTCGAGTGTCCAGTGGGAGCAATGTTCTGAAAACCGACCCGGACGTCGAACCGGTAAAGTTAATGGGTCATGGGTCATTGGTTCAACCCGGGTTTACTGGGTCATATATATATATATATATAATCTTAAGAACCTGTAGTTGTAAGTTGTAACCCTGCAAGCCTGCAATATGACCAACATTTCTATATCGATTTCATCTCTGTAACAGTTGCATAGTTGAGCTTAAAATCATAAAGTCGAAATATAAAGATAGTAATCCAAAGTATAGATAGCAATCCAAAACATAAAAATCAAACAATAACTAAAGTAATAAACCAGTAACTAGCTGAGAAAGGTAGCAATCCAAAGAATTTGTTGATCATTAATGCCAGGTCTTGCAAGACACAGTTAGATACATGCTATTGCTAAGTAATTAACCTTGACTTATCACTCCAAAACTTTACAAGTTATGAACTATGAAGTCCGTAATCCACAACCCATTACAGATTAGATTCCATTTTATAACTCGGAGGAATTCCATTGAAAAATGTTATTTATGCTTGAAACTTGATCTAAAGATTCGACACATAAACATGCCATCCTATAATTCATACGTCACATACATGTCTAATTAAAGGATTCATAGCAACTTGGAACAACAAAGAACTAGTCAATTGCAAAAACTACAATCAAAATTGATAAAACAAACATTTGCAATTCAATTAAAATCGTATGATATTAGTGATTCAGTTCACATATACCTTGATAATTGAAGCGGCAGACGGATCTTCTAGTTTTAGATTATTAAATTTTCAGATTGGGAAGGGAATCAGGGATACCAAAAGCCTGCCATCATAAATCTCGAAATGGATGCTTTGAATTGAAAAGTAAAAAGAATTCTTCTTTGGGTAACAAACTTCAATCTTTGGTAACCATATACCATAAATCTCTCCATTTTCGTTACAAATTAGGAAGGAAAATCTTCAATTCCCTTCTCGTTCGCCTAAAAAATGGAAGATTCAGAAGAAATTGGGATTGGTTGTTAAGAAACTTAGGTTTTCTTTCCAATATATATCGACCCACTAAAACCGTGCTGGGTCGGATGGATCACGAGTCAACCCTGCCGGGTCACCCGAATCACACAAAAGAGAACGGTTTTTGCTAAATTTACTGGGCTTAGGAAGGACCAGCCCGGAAAGGTGACTGGGTCGCCGGTTTAGTGGGTTGACCGGACGGGCCGGGCCGGTTTTCAGAACATTGATTGGGAGTGCATCCCGAGTATTTGGATTAGTCAACTGGACTCAAGTTTCGTAGTAACCTGGTCAATATTACGATGGAGTCCTCGTTTGACCAAAACCGTTGCGAAAAGTTTACTATGGGGTGAAAAATGTATAATACCGTTGCCAAAAGTCCAAAATGTTGTTTTTGGAATTTTTAAGCCGGAACAATACATGCCCAGAATATCACCGTTTTTAAGTTCTATCCCGACCAAGAACTCAAGCTTTAATCATAACATACAATAAAAACTTCATATATTAATAGCCTTGGGACTTCACAAAATTATTAATATATGGAGTTTATTAATATAAGGAGGTATACCAAAAAAAATTGTTCGATAAGAAGCTTGAAACATGCTCGACAAGTTGGAAATATTTTGGCTTTAACAAGAAGGTACACACAATAACGAGGTCTTACGCATATGCAAATCAGAAGATGCGATAACAATACAAAAATTTACATCAGTTTCTCAAACAACTATAGATACATATTTTTCTTTATCTTAAATTTTGATGTAACAAGATCTATAATTTTCCGATTATGTATATTATATTAATATATATGGAGGTAAATTCCTTATGGTGGGACTAGAAAAATCTATTAATATTAAAATATGGAGTTTATTACTAATTATAACTGGCCCAAGTTGGGACCATGATTTTTTTTATTAATATATAGAGTATCAATATATGCAGTTTTTACTGTATATAGATTGTATTTATATAAGTTATATTGTGCTTTTTGGCTGAATGAGTTAACGTTTTGTTGTTTTTAGATAATTATCAAATATCAATATTGTTGAGAAAATTATTGAGATGGTGGGGGTAAACTAAAGTCGAGCTTTGGTGAACATAAATGTAATGATGCATGACAAATATCATAGAAAATTTCTGGATCATAGTAAAATAATTGGCTAAATAAAAATTCTAGGAGGATTATGACCGAGACATGTTTATGAATGCGGATAAAATTAGAAGGTTATAAAACCTAGGAAAATTCGACAAGAATTGAGGTTATTTTTATGGATCGCTTTTTTCCTTTGTGATTTATTAGGGTTTTGTATTTTTCTTTATATTTATTTCATGATTATGATGTACGTATTTTTATTATTTTTTCTTTTTTGAAACATACCTATCTCGACTATAACCCGCCACTATCATGTAAATATTGATTATTGAACAAAAAACTAGTGTTTTTAAAAAAACAAATAATAAACTGATAGCTGGAGGATGATTTATTTATTTTCATCTTTTTGGATGAAAAACAAAATTTATAAATTGATGATTAGAAAATACATATTTTGCATCCGACATTTCCATGAACTTCGAAGAACACACAGACCACTGACGGACCTATGAGATGGTTAACTGTGGCTTTTGTCCGGGTAGCCCTCTGGTACATCAATCTAAATTTTTAAGAAAATCTACCATTTGGGGCTTTGGTACTAATGTCAGCCCAGGTCAAAATAGAATAGTTAGCCAACCTGGGTCCGTCCCTGACACAAAACAACATATTCTGGTTGAGTTATTCTTATTTTTGCATGCTTTGCCGTTTGATCAACACCATGATTACAGATTCTAGCTATCTGCGTACATACAAGATTATTGGGGGTTTTAAGCATCCTACCCATGAGAAGTGAATTGTTGTTATTCACTTTGGGGCGAAATTTGAGTCAGATATATTTTATGTTTGATCCAAACTCAAGTCAAGCAATCAACATTTTGAATTTTCCTGCCTGAAACTAAAATACGTCACTCGTGTGATGTTGAGTAATCTTTCGAATCCTATTTTCAGGCATACTAAAAAAAAATTAGTCGTAAAAATTGATTATCATACCTAGGATTGGGTGATAAGGGGTGACTTATGGGTATTAAATTACTTAGATGTCAAAAATAAAAATAAAAATAATTTATTACTAATTAGAAACTTAATTTTAAAACTTAAAATCATAAACTTAATTACTACAAAATCAATTTTATTTTCCTCATCTTCCCTTCTCAACGAAACTTATTCAAGAAATCCCGATTTCAAATTTTCGTCATCTTCGATTTGTAAATTTTGATCGTCGATTAAACAAAACAATAAAATGATTTGCACGAAGAACCAGAATCATTCTAATCGTTTTTTTAATCCGCAAACTGAACAAGAAGAATAAGAAATCAAATCGAGTAAGGTTATGTACAAAGTATTTCCTACGAACCCATGTCTTATTTTCTAGTGTTTGATTGACATATTAGGTTTAATTAAATCGAAAAATCCATGGTGTCGTGGCATTATAGAATAAAGTTTGGTTGAAAATTAGAACGAATTATAGGCTAATCTACTCAGTGTTCTCCATTCAGAAAGTGTTGATGACAAGTTCAGCTGATAAGTAAACATGAAAATAATAGCCGGATTTTGCTTTGTTAAAGAACACACTAAGTTCGGTTGTTTAATTTTTTATTTGAATCAGCCGAACCTAAATTCATTAGTTACAGAGTGAAGTTCGGTTGATAGCTAGTCAGCTGAACCTATGTTTTTTGAAAATATACCTAGGTTCGGCTGACAAGTTATCAGCAGAACCGTTCATCTGGTTAGTAGATCCAAGTTTTTTGAAAATATACCTAGGTTCGGCTTCCAAGTTATCAGCAGAACCGTTTATCTGGTTAGTAGATCTAGGTTTTTTGAAAATATACCTAGGTTCGGCTGACAAGTTATCCGCAGAACCTAATCATTAACTACTAATGATTAGTATTAGAATTATTATAATTTACACTAATAAAATAAGGGCATTATTTTCATGATAAAAATAGAATGGTTAAGGGGTTATTGATTTTACCACATAATACCTCAAAATAGGATTCAATCTTTGCCAATTTTTGTTTTTCGTGGGCTTTCAGGAAGGTGTTTATATTTTGGTGGGCTTGCGAATTGCAGAAAATTATCTAATGTCGAAGTTTCAAATTTCGCGTAATGCCGACATGAGCATCAAAATTTGAAAAAAAAAATACAGTTTTACCATGTGGATTTAAAGCAAATGGAAACAGAGAACGAACAGTGTTTTTAAATGTACTGACTGAACTGTAAGGTGGCTATCAGCCGGCTAATGTTGTCAAGACTTATACAGTTACATAGAAAGTAGTTCGCCGGAGGTAATCAGATAAACAAGGTTTAATATTTTAATCGACTTGTTCCTGAATATGTATGTATTCAAACAAGTAGAGACAAAGATATATGAAGTAAGAATATGCAAGTTGTTTAGTAATGGTGAACGTAACCAGCCGTGAGCATCCTTCTGCCACTGCAAGTCTTGGCATTTAGCACCGTTGAAGCTTATATTTCAAATGGCTGAAAACTACCCAACTCAACCTAAATTTTGCAGGATACCAACCAATACCAACTCAGTAGAAAACATCAAAATTTAGAAAAAAATATATTTTTACTTTGTTTAACTATTTCAGATAATAATAATATTACTAAAATTTATTGTGAACCTTCGTACCGTAAATAAATCACCATAAAGAAGAAAAACAATCGTGTTTGTACCTAAAATTACTTTTAGGCACAAAACACAATTGAATCGATGATTTGATGTATAGTTAGGGATAGGAAACGAATTTATGAACAATAAAAGAGACACTGATTTTACGTGGTTCGGCAAGTTGTGCCTACATCCACGGATGAACCCCGTAGGGAGAAGTATTGTATTGATACGTGATTACAAAATATGGTTCGATTTTTTCACCCCTTAGGGTTTAGAACTATGTACTTATATAATCGTACAAACTTGTAGAATGTTCCAGATATTCTCCTAGGGTTTCATAAATATGCCTATGGATATGGGCCGGTGAAATTGATCGGTAAAATGGACCAACATAAACGAGATACCGGACTTGGATAGTCACGCCTTTCCTTCTATCGTTGATGTATTTTACCCATATTGGTACCCCAATACCATGGTTCAAACATCGCCCCCACTTAACCCATAATTTATTGTGGGATTAAGAATCTCACACGTCGATTTTGACGCCTTTAGTGTTGTGCGTTGACGTTGAGTAGTCTTCTTCGTGTGCTCAGTATGACCGGCTCTGGGGATGATATATTTTCCGTTAGCTGGTATTATTTTTTTATTTTTCTCTCCATTTCCCAAGTATCACAGGTGCAGCATGTCTTCATGGGGCTTTTTCCCATCGGAGCAATCTTTTGAAATCACACTTTGTCATCTTCATAAATAAAAAAGGTAGTTCTTACCTTTCCCATATAAGACTTCTTCAATAGTCATTATAGATCTTTTTCGTCAAATTTTTTCACGTACTAGGTCTTTGAACTTTTTGCAAGTGTTTCTGGATTCGTCACGGATAACGGACTGTATGATGGAATTTGTACTATTCCATCAATTCAGGTAAGACAAGTAATCTTGAGACAAGGAGTAGGAGAAATATTCTTCATGCAGATTTGGCTTGTCCAAATGGTGTCAAGCTTCATAAACTCGATCTAGTAAATTTCCTTGCGGTGTAGGTGGCTCCATACTTGATCTTTATGCAACGGAAAGACTCCTAAATATTAGCGGCATACATCCGTATATATTAGCAATCAGACTTAATAACTTACTTGCATATTGTAGTTATTGCTTAACGACGGACCTTGTATTTGCTGGATAGCCGATCTTCGCAAGGTGAATGATATTCACAAGGCTGTGAACTTTGGTGATTTGTAATTGGGGAGAACATAATGTATTTTATCAACTGTTACTTTTTTTTTTAATTGAATCAACTGTTACCTTTTTTTTATAAATTGAATCAACTGCTGTCGTTCGTAACTACCCTGCGAGATCGAGGTGCATCTCATCTCCAACAGAAAGGTTCATGGATATCCCGAGCGTGCTGATCTTGTACCCACGATAGAAACTAGGATGAAGTATTGGTGGAAACTATGTCATCTCACCACCATTGGGGTCATACGTCAATAGTGGAGTCCGCTGCCACCTTTACCGGTAGGAATATGCTGTGCCTTATGATCTTTCTTGAACTTAAAGAAACAGTCTGCCAAAGGTGATTCTGCATCCAAAACTAAGTTGTTTCACGAAGTGCACTTCTCAACAGTAGAACTTGTAATGCTTATTCGAACGGCGATCCCTCAAACTGAGCGGCAGTTGTAAAGTTATTTGTTCTCATTGAGTGGAACTGTTCTTCATGGCTGTCTGTCGAAGAGTTGGTAACAGTAGGGCATCTCCCACAAAAACCCGTTAATGATTTCTCTGCCTCGACCTAGTTGATTTACTTATCCCACAAAATTAAGGTCCGCATCCAATTCAAAACCAATTGGAAATGAGTGGAGAGGCCATTCCATATTATATTTTAAGTTTATTAAGGGGACATTAACAGTGTGGGACTATTATCCTCAACACGCCTCCTCACGTGTAGCCTCATTGGGTCTAACACGTGGACCTACGTTGTGTAGTGACCGTTGGGCCTACTCACACACGGGCCTAGCTCTGATACCAAATTAAAGTATGGGGGCATCCAACTCAAAACTAATTGGCAATGAGTAGAGAGGCCCTTCCATATTATATTTTAAGTTTATTACGGGGACATTAACAGTTTGAGACTATCCTCAACACATAAGAAATCGACTTTAATTTCTGTGTTCTAGAGATATTCTTCTTGTTGGTATCAGTTTCTTATTGGTATCAGTTCTCGAACTTCAGAAATTTTAGTATGTAGTTGTGAAAAAATTTACATTACTTCCCGAGAGAAAGTAACTCGATCAAAATTAATATGCATTTAGTTTATCTTCTGATTGTATATATATACCCATTCGGCACACTCGTTCATCTCCGTGAAATATTATGATGATGTGCTGAATATAATCTCCACGTCTCGATAATCCCATCAGAAGCTTGATCGGACCTCTAAATAGAACTCTTCTAGAACTCTCTAGAACTCATTAATACTTGCTTCACAAGTAGACTCCACGTCCAAACCAAATATGTCATGTCAACTACATCTAATTGCTTCCAGAACGGCGTCAACTTAAAAAAGTTGCTTCCATAAACAATATAACTTCCACTAGCTGCTTCACTCAGACAGAAGCAACCGACTAGTTGCTTCCATGAATAACTTAACTAATATCTTGGTTTAACTTCCAACATCCTCCCTTAAACCAAGATATCATTCAACAAGAATTTCGTAACCCTATTCTACTCCTCATATTCTTCCATTGATCGACGTTAGCATATCCTTGGCTTTTCTCATTTTCTATGCCTCTTCTTCCATTGATAAACGTCAACATACAAAGATATGTAGCTGCACGTTCTTGTCTTTTATCATCTTCAAAGATACCACCGACAAACCCTTACTCCTTGATACTCGATTATAGCTTATCCCAAATTCATGATTCTACCGGAATTTCGTCATCATTATCCAATCAACAAACTTAATTCACAAACCTCTTTCACATTCTTCTTCATCGCAGCGCAACACCAACTTTAACAAGCTAGAAACACCTCATTGTGCTTTATTCAACTTGCTAAACAAACACAAAAAACAAACTTATCACCGAGCATTGTAGCTCATCCACATCTCTTGTGTACCTACTTCACTCGAAGGATTTCCACACTCTTCAAATCCCACACTGGAATTTCTGCACTTCTCTAGTCAAATCCCCACTGGGATTGCTTCATACAACTCTAGCCAAATCCCCACTTGGATTGCTTCACATCTCACGGTCACAACCTTATGACATCTCTTCTCTTTCTTCATAACATTGTTGCTATTTCTTCTTCACTTGTTCCAGTCACGCTATTATTGCGAAACCTTCACACTTTTTTTCTCTTTAAGATTCTCTCCCAATCTTTCTTTTGTTACGCTTCTGCCATAAGCAATAACTAACACAAAGTCTGCCACACTTTGTAAGACTTCCAAGTTTCTGCCACAAACTCTTAAATCACCATGTTTGATCTTAACATGATACCATCCTCCCTTAAGCTTAAACATAACCACCCAACATTCCTTGTAATTTTAAGTTTTTTAATTCGATCAACTTCATCAAAATGTACAAGCCCTTCTTGACTGTAATACCAACTTTGATTTTCTTTTGCATCTATTTATAATCCATAACCTAACCCTTTGAATCGACCACTCACCCAAAGCTTCTTACCTCAACCATTAAATCTGTTTTCTGCAACGTCTCTGACAGAAAACTGTCACACTTCCTTACTGTCATAACACTTTTCTCAAAGTCACAATTGTGACACTTTTGTTATGTTACAATCCTTTGTAACGCTTATGTTAATAACTGTGACATCCTTCTGTAATAACTCTTCTGTAACTGTGATTGTTCTTTGTAACACCTATACTGTTACTAATATTTTTTTAACACTTCTCCCTGTCACCAACGACAGTGTGAACATCATCATGATAGCTACCAGTCACCATTACTCCGTTTCACTACAGAAAACCATCAGAATCTTACTTCCAACAATATATGACAACATCAAACTATCTTCTTCCCCTTTTTTAGGTCGTGAAACCCCATATCTCCAGCAACGTAACCACATGAAACAAACAGAGCAACTACAACCTTCCCTACACCTCCGGAAAACAGCTATCCATCATCAATTTCCATTATCTACTGTATAATTTTAAGTCTTCCCTATTTATTGGTTGCAACCATTGTCTTACACAGCTCCGTCATCACCATCAACTGGTCGTGGTCATCAGTCTCACTCCTTCTGCTTGTTGCTTCCGAAATTCTTTCAAAGTCCCTTTGTAAGCATCCCTCATATTGTACCGAAAATCCCTTGTTGTTTCTCGTTACAACAAACAACCCATGTCTACCCAGAAATTAATTACAGCGGTTACCATCACGATCCAGTTTGAGCCACTTCTGTCGCTTTCTTGCATTCAAAATCTTCTTCTTACTTTTACAGCAACCACCATCTCCTTGTCTTCTTCTTAGATTCATCTTTTCCATCATTCAACCATCATCAATTCAATGTATCAGCAGTTGAACTTCGCAGTCATACCACAAACATGATAGCAACAATAACTCTTGTCTTCTCTTTTCGCTGCTATCACTCCCAACTGTGACCACGAACTTCTTTGAACTCGTACCATGAATTTTCTGTCACCGAGAACAAAAAACTTCTTTATCTCTCACGGAAACAACAATTTTTTTTTAAAACTCTCGAACCCTAGTGACGAGACAAACCAACATAACTCTTCTTATTTCTTCAACTTTCTTTGATACCAACAAATCTCCCATTTTTTTAACTTCTTTTAAACTTTTAAACCCTAACGCAGCTTGACAAACTCCTTTTTAACGAAAAATAATTCTCTAGCTCTTCTTCTTCTACCACCGAACAAACTTTTGAATTTACTCGAACTCTGAACTCTGTCTTCCTATCCTCCCTCTTCCTCTCATCCCTCTTCCTCTCACCTTTCTCTGATACCAAATGTAGGATGAATCTAGAGAGAGGAGAGCACAATGCATAAGCAAATAAACGATTAAATTGATAATCAGTTTGGTGTACAATTCTTATGGCTCAATATCCTTCTTATAGTCTCACAAACTTGACGATCACTCAAAGCAAACTTTCCTAACAAAGATAAAACTTTAAATAAAGACGCTTTCCTAATATAAAACAAACTCTAAATAGAACTCTTCTAGATTTCTCTAGAACTCATTAATACTTGCTTCACAAGTAGACTCCACGTCCAAACCAAATATGTCGTGTCAACTACATCTAGTTGCTTCCATAACGGCATCAACTTCACCAAGTTGTTTTCATAAACAACATAACTTCCACTAGCTGCTTCACTCAGACA
This sequence comes from Papaver bracteatum, assembly GCA_023529315.1. Taxonomy (NCBI): domain Eukaryota; kingdom Viridiplantae; phylum Streptophyta; class Magnoliopsida; order Ranunculales; family Papaveraceae; genus Papaver; species Papaver bracteatum. The sequence continues at coordinate 76,516 of JAJJWX010004854.1, forward strand.
GAAACAACTTCAACTAGTTGCTTCCATGAATAACTTAACTAATATCTTGGTTTAACTTCCAACAATAAAGAAGAACAACAATCGATTTGGTGATCCTCTAATTAATAAACTAAAGAAACATTATTTCAAATAATTCATTGACATAGGCATGTTGTGATGGCTTCTTTGTAAGATACCCTAATGCCTTGGCCATGGTTAGTCTCTTGGGGAAAGTTGTTAAAATACTTCTAGAGATACCTGTTAAACCCCTTAACAAAAAAAAAATCCAATCTTTTTCATGTTTTGGTAATCAGTTAACATTGGATGAGTTCTCGGTTAACAAGAATAAATATTTATTAATCAACTAATAAAATACTTATTAATTAAGATATATGGTGATGTTACTTGTGTAGAGCGTTCTCACTTGGAATGATTTTCCTCTGGTGCTTGTGCTTCACTTGCCCTGATTATCCTGAGTTGCTAGTTCTTCTTGAGACAGTTGTTGCTTGATGGACAATACGTGTTGGCGTATGAATGGTGTTTGGTTCGTGTGTGCATAGTGGCTCTCCCATCTTAGCGGAGAACGACAATCCTGATTATCTCCTAAGTCCCTTCTCGTGTTTTCCTTCCGGAAATCCCCGTTTGGTTCCTGTGTTGCCTACCTATGGAGAAGGTATCGATGATTTCCCTCGTTTGTATGGCTTATACCTGCTTTTGGGAGACACTCTCCGTCGGTTAATTAGGTAGATTTTTCACGCATAGTATGTTGGAATGATTTTCCTATGGTGCTCGTGCTTCCCTTGCCTTAAATGTCTTGAGTTTCTAGTGCTACCTGAGACGGTTGTTGCTTGATGGACAATACGTGTTGGAGTATGGGTGGTGTTTTGCTCTGGTGTGCCTGTTGGATATTCGTCCTTATAGTGTAGAACGGAAAGCCTGATTATCTCTTCAGTAACGTCATGTGTTTTTCTTCGGGGAAGACCCTTTTGGATCATGTTCCTATCTATCAAGAAGGTATCGATTTTTATCCCTCAAACTAGCTAACATGTGAAACCAATCTAGAAGATTGTGAAGGGGGAAATCCCCCCACCCACGTAGACATGTAGCTAGCAGGATTTTGAAGGGGAACCCACCCCTTACCCACATCCCCAGCCAGAGTAGGGATATGGGTATATAACGGTCTTAATGGTCGCGAATGCATAATCCCATTGATGTGTTGACTACTCTATTCTCTGTACCAAAACGAACACCGCGGAATGTGCCAAGGATTTGCTCATGTCTTTGTGAAGGTTGTGACTGCCGGCATAAAACTTTTACCATACTTTTATGAGATAGAATTTTAATGAGACTAAATCTCTAGCTTACCTGGGACTTTTTCCTGGACAACAGGCTTTGGTTATCGGCTATGTGTGACCTCCTCACGCCTTATTGATTTTCATGTTAACTTGATGAAGTTTCTGGGATACATGTTTATCATAACATATATAAAAGCTTGTATTTCTCGTATAAGTATGATTTATGTGCGAGTGTTATCTTTGTTCTTTTGTTTAACTGAATGAGTAACATCATTTTATTGTTTTAAGGTAAACGTCAAATACAATTACTGTTTAGGAAATTTTTGAGATGGTGGAGAAAACTAAAATCAAGCATTAGTGATCTGAATTGCTTTTCTAAAATGAACGAAGCAATAGGAAAAGCATTAGGAAAATATGTTAGTAAATTTATAGATCAGAGCCGAAGGATCAATACTTCTTTATATAAAGGAGAATCCTTTAGGCTGATGTGTCAATTCTTCATTCATTTTTAAGAATTCTAAATTATTAAGGCGCCACATCAGCGTACAGTAAGCGCCACATAATCTATTTTCAACAGACATTTCTTTTAGCCAACAGGTATGTGTGTGTTTAAGAGAAAAAGTTCCCATTCAACGTGTATCTGAAAAGATATTAAGTTTTGGATATGAGTAGAGACCTCATCATTCACTGGATCATCTAACAGTTGTGTCTTGAGAGCTTTCTGGAAACGACGAAAAGACATAACAACGAAACAATTGGGATAAATGATTTTGGAATCGCCACATGTTTTGACTAGCCTTGGGTTTTCTTCCCTCTGGATGTTTTTTCGGTTGTTAATACAAATCCGAGAATACAAAAGTAAGAGATCGAACAACAACCCCCTGCTCTAGAGTTGAAAAACATGAAGGAAAAGAACTACACAGGTTCGTAAAGGTGAAATTTTTTGTTAATTTGATATGAAATTTGCTTCCACTCTTGGGTAACTCATATAATAATGCACAATTACGTTTCATGTTCTTCTTATAATTTTTGTTACGAAATTGGTTGAGGTTCACAACTTTCTCTTTTTGCGGGGTTACTTTGGGTTAGATAATCAACTTTTGAGTCTTGATACAAAAAAACAATTGGATTCGCATAAATTAAGAAATTGTTTGGCTACAATTTGCAGAAATCCGCTGCTGCCACCATTAGACTCAGTTTTGTGGGGTTACATTACATGATGTGATTGTTAAGCAGCACTATGGCCGGAGGTTTTCTTTGATCCTCCCTAATTATCGTAGTTCCCTTTGTTTGTTTAGTCTGCCTTGCAGGATTGAACATATTGTTTTGGGTCTTTTTGTTTCGTTTTCCCATTCTTTTGTTTGTTTGTTTGCAATTTTTTCGATTTGGTCTGTTGGTCTGTTGGTCTCTTCAGCCTTTAGCCTTTTTTATTTTTTCATCGGGAAAAAAAAGGATGTTGCATAATGGTTAAGAAATCTACTGTGTGTTATATGTGCAGGTTTTGGATTGATCGAATAAAAAAGATTTTTGGTTCTCTTTGATCTGATGCGAGTCATCCGACAGAGTACGAGTATAGTGACTACTGTGCCTCTTCAATTTCTGTTTGAAATATTTCACATAAAACAACGATCCACGGAATGCTGATTTTTTACATTTTTGAATTATAGGTTCCGGGGAAAATAATAAGCAAAATCACCAACCATGCACATCTGTTGGCCAGCAGAATATATAAGAAGATATGACTAATATCCGATGTCTATCCAACATTAATGTTTCTCAAGCAGAAAAGGGTTTTTTCAGATACGACGCTATCATTTAAAGGAATGATATATATGTTCATTGTTTGCTTCAATCATTTTACTGGGCAGTGATGTCCTTGGTTTTCTGCCGCACTGGGGTCACCGGGAGAACTTCTGCAGATAGATTTACTATTTTCAGTTATGTGGTTCGTTCTTGGTTGCAAGTTAATTCTTCGGCTTTCGTTATTTATAGACATGTTTAACAGTATCCATAAAGGAGTGTCATTTACCCACCAAAAATCAAGACAAATTCATTAGACCCACAAGGAAGACATCTTCATTTGGCTTACTTTCGAACTCTTGGTTGGGTCTAAACATTCATAAGTTCTGCAAGATGTATGCATTGTCAGAGCACATTGAGGAGATAAACGATAGTGATCGAGGCTTAAGCCAAAAGGAACATCACTGCAAAGAAAAGTGAATCAGATTGATAAATATTATCCATTCACGTTCGATTGAAGGGGGCCTATGCTAAGAGGGTGTATTGATGCATACATACTGATACATGAAATATTGCCATTATATATTCATAACTACACTCATTCGCATCTATTATGTACAGTCAGGTTTTACAGATTTCCTAGATTAAGTCTTCGATCTCATAAGTAAGGTTCACAAGCACAAGTCATTAAAGGTCGATATGTGTCCGCATTGTTTTGAGTCAAAGAAGTCCCGGCAACTCTTTTTCTTATATTTCAACCAACACTCAGTATCGGAATTTCCGCCAGCTGGTTAGACTCTTACATTAGCTGCTCTGAATATTGTTTGCCGAGTCAGCTTCAATGTGCTGCAACAATTCAGTGAATTGGTTTTCTATCACATTTTGTGTCATTTTCTTTTGTAAGTACCAAGTAGATACATAAATTTCAGATTAATGTACCCACTTTGTTTTGATTTTGGTACTGAAATTTTGCACATTAATCTACCGTTCACCTTTATTCTGTCTGCATCATCGGCGTAATATTTGTTTTTGTCGTTATACAGTGTTGGATAGCAGTATTTAGCTTATCACTTTTAATTACATGACGTTAACAAGGGCGATACCTAGATATCACATGTAATTCGCAATATATTTTTTTGAGTCAAGAAGCTACTTTTAATTGTAATTTAGAGGCATATTAATAAACTAGCCAGCGCAATTTGCACGGGTTTACAGAACTTGTAGTGTTATATTTAGTGTCATGTTAATAGGAGGGAAAGAATGAATTTGAGGAGGGAAAGAAAATAGCATAATTGTGGTCAATATCAGGTCAAAATAAAACAAAATAAAAGGAAGCAAATATTTTTAAAAAACCAAATCTACCCTCAATATCAAAAGATTCATATCCAGTCTTTTATCTAATTAACCTATCTTCAACATTTCTTTTCGAAATTGACACGACCCAGAAAGGTTAAAAACTGGTCGAAATCAAAACGGAATAAACTATCCCTTTTTGAATACTAAAATCAAGATTTCCATTTTTTTGGTTCATGATTTCCAAGCACCCAATTGGAACTCAAATGAGATGATGATGGTAACATGCAAGCTCAAATTAATCATTTGAAATCTTTTTACTCAGGAAAGAAATCGTGTGGGTCTTGGTATGAGTTTTAATTCTTCATATAACTCGAACGGTTTTGTTGCAGATTAGTGGTGTAGAAATTAAAACGCACAATCCAACGGACACCAACATGATTCTTGAAACACGATGGTAGTCTTGGAGGGTTTGATTTGCGATTCTTGTTCATGGTTTTGTGTCGATTTGCGATTTCATTGCTTAATGATATATGGTCTTCCATGGCCAGAAACCTAAAACAAAATTAGGGTTCATAAGAAACCTTGAGGGTATTATAGACATTTCTGTATTTTTTTTAAAAGTCAATCCCTCCTCCTTAATTATCCTTCCCTCCTCTTAATCCTTCCCTCCTCAAATCCATTTTATCCCTCCTAATAACAGGACCCTATATTTATGAATGTGGTTAGCACTTGGAAGGCTGCCGAACCTAATATAAACTGTACAAGATAAATGTTTCTTATTGAAAAAACCTGTTGGTGAAATATTCTGATTTGGGGCTAAATATTTTGGATTATAATGACTAGTAAATACATAATCAACTTCTAAAGCTTCTTGGAATTGCGAAGGAAGAAAAAATCATTGTACTTTGACTAAGTTATTTGTGCATCATTCGTAGTTTCGAGATCTGAATTTCTTTTCTAATGGTGGTCCAAAGCCGCCACCAGGATGCACACACCACAATCCAATAAAAATCATCAAAAGCTCCGCTTCTTTGTGATGGGCGTTTTGTCAATTACAGAAAATTGCAAAAAGTAGTATTACATTAGCTAGATATTATAAGCTTAGCACCAAACGAGACTAGTTCTTTAACTGATTCTTCCTTAATCTGATGATTCTGATCTAGTAAAGCAACTAGATGTGATTGTAAGTAGAGTAGTTTGACATATGCCAATCAAAATGTATACTAGTTATTCCTAAGAAGTTAATTAAAAAACACCATTGAACTATTCTTTTAAGCCAGACACCAAAAACTATTCAAGTTGTTAGTGTTGCACCTGATAGCACAACGCACGTTCTTTGTGTTTGTGTTTGAGACCGAATCCTCTAGAACTTATTCAACAGTAACTATAAAACCCCAGACCTACTTTACTAATTTTGAAATCGACTTGTTTCCTGCCAAATATATGTAGAAGAAGAAATATGAAGTAAGAATACGCAACTTGTTGGTATATGCGTGACCAACTAGAGAATGCCGTGACCATCCTTATGTCATTGCAAGTTTTAGCACTAGGGAGAGCAAAAACTCAGTTCTAATCCTAGTCGCATCAAAGAATTCTAACAGTGGGACCAAGGTAGTATAATTTTAAAGAGATTATTACGTGAGAATTGAATCAGAAGTAATGTCAGAAAAATCTTTGATAAAAATAATACTAAATTATTTTCTTGAGAACCTTCAAATCAATAATATTTCGAACAAAAAAAATAACAACAATCGATTTGGTGATCCAACAATTAAAAAACTAAAGAAACAGTTCATTTACGTAGTCTTGCTGTGGTGGCCTCTTTGTAAGATCCCCTGGCGCCTTGTCCTTGGTTAGCTGTCTTAGGAGCCTGGCCATGGTTAGCCTCTTGGGGAGAGTTGTTATAATCCTTCTGGGGATACCTGTTAGACCTCTTATTCGCCACTGGCCTTTGAATCAAATACATACCGAGCTTAAACGAAGAATAAGCATCTAAACAAGCATATATAATCTGGTCGTCCGATAAATAACTAACATCATCCCGACGACCAAGGTCCCATCTTCCTAATGTTAGCCCTCTAGGCTTGCGCAGATTCTGCCCGAGCACCTCCCTCATCAACGACTTCAACCCGGCTTTATAAAGATCTTCTCGGCCAAGCTTATATTCAGCCAAACCTGCAAGTTCTTCACTTCTAGCAACGGTAAACCCCCAATCAACCATGAGCTTGCGTGCGTCATGATCGATCCCAGATCCCACGAATATAATTCTCTCGTCGTTAAGAAACTTATAAAGAGACTCGGGGATAACAGGGACTTTCTGAACTTTTTTGCTTTTACCATAGATCCCAAAGAACTGAAATATTAAACATTGATCTGCCAAACATAATTGCAACACGGCAACTTTATTAGGCTCACCATTGTCACTTAACCGTGCCCATTCGATGTCGAGACCCACGATAAGGTTGTTGTTTTCGAGCTGTCTGGCGAAACTTTTTTCTACATCATCAATCCATTTATCGACACTGGATTCGCTCCTCGTTACTGTTGTGTAGATTGTCTCGGTATTGTTCTCGGTAATGTCTCGGTAGGGGTAGAATTTGACTTCGTAGGTTTGCTGTTTTGCGGTTTCCACATCAAGTTCAAAAATATCTGCATTCTGCCAATAAGATGGACCGCCATTATTACCATCAGCATTGCTGGTAGAGTCAGTGATAGAGTTGCTCATGGCATTTCCGTTCTTGCTGTTGCCGGTGGTAGTGCTAATGGCGTTGCCATTCTTGCGCGTAGTGACTGCACCAGCCATTCAAGAAAAATTTAGAGAAAAGTGATACGAGGAGAATATTGACCTATGGGAGAGGGAGGGATGTGAATTGAACAATAAGATTACGGTGTGTATTTATAGTGTTCTGAATACTTGACTCCCAAGTTTGGTGACTATAATTAAGGAAAACTTAGTTCAACTGGGAAAAGAAACCTAGTCGAATTAGGAATGCAATTAGCTATCGCAAGAAGGTTCTGGAACATACTAGTAGAAGAAAAGCTCTATTAGGAATGCTAGTGGAAACCCAATGAATGCGGTTAATATTTACAAAGTTCTGGAACTTACTAGAACTTTTGGCGAAATATTATGACTTCGGGGAAAATTTCGAATCAAGATATTATGTCTTACTCAGACTCGAGTCAGGCTATCAATATTTAGAAGTTTGTTTATTGCATGAAAGTCGGATTTCCCAGTGTTGCAAAATCAAAGAGGGAAAATTATCGTTTGGTCCTTTTTTAGATGGGCCCATGTCTGTTTAGTCCTCTGGTCAAACGACTTTACTGTTTGGTCCATAATTATTTAAAAATACTTAAATAGACAAAAATACCCTTTTTTTTGTAGTAGTAGTAGTTCATTCTTCAAAATGAACTCCTGTTAATTTCTACTTATTTTTTCAGAAATCACCTAAAAAAACAGGGTTCATTCCAGAAAATGAACTCCATATAAAGCCTAAAAAAACAGAGTTCATTCCAGAAAATGAACTCCATATAAAACCTAAAAAAAACAGAGTTCATTCCAGAAAATAAACTCCATATAAAACCTAAAAAACAGAGTTCATTCCAGAAAATGAACTCCATATAAAACCTAAAAAAACAGAGTTCATTCCAGAAAATGAACTCCATATAAAACCTAAAAAAAACAGAGTTCATTCCAGAAAATGAACTCCATATAAAAACCTAAAAAAAAACAGAGTTCATTTTATGGAATTAACTGCAACATCATCTTCTTCTCGACCATCTTCAACAACAGCAGCAGAGAAAATCAACAAAAATCAAGAAAAAAAAAACATCAGTAGAGAAAATAATAATAATTAAACATCATCTTCAACAACAGCAACATCATCTCCATCATCTTCTTAAACAGAAACATCATCATCTTTGTTCTTTTCATGGATCGTTTTCTTCTTCTTCATCATCAACAACAAATTCAAGGTCTTCAACACGAGCAGCAAACATCAAAAAATCAAGATCTATCATTTTCATCGGCATCTTCAACATAAAATCTATCGCCGTCTTCATCATCTACATCGTTTTCATCATCATCTTCAAAAGAAAACAGAGTTCATTTCAGAGAATGAACTTCATCAAATTCATCATCTTCAATAGTAGCAGCAGCAGTGATGAAGAAAGACATAAATCTATCTTCGTTTTCATCATCTTCATCGTGTTTATCAACATCTTAAACCATAAACATCATAAAACTAGGAGAAAAAACAAAAAATCTTCATCACAAAATCGCCGTCTTGTTCATCATCTTGATATTCTCATCATCTTTATCATCATCATCATCATCATGTTTATCATCATCTTCTCTCTGTAGAAATCTCAATCTCATTTGAAAATCTCCATCTCAATCTTCAAACAAACAGTAGTAGGAGAAAAAACAAAAAAAAAAAAAGAGAGAAATTCTAGATCTAGAAAAGAAGAGAGAGAAAGTAAATGTGAGAATGATTTATTCTCTCCTACTTTTTGACTATATATATGGTCCTTATCCAAAAGGTTATTTCTGCCACTACAAGGTGACATTTACATCATCCATGACATCAACGTAGGACCAAATGATAATTTTTAGGACCAAGTGATAATTTTTAGGACCAAATGATAATTTATATTACCAAATAGGACCAAACAGACATTTGACTGGGTCAAATGGACTAGACTCATCCTAATATATTATTCCTAGGACCAAATGGTATTTCCTACAATCAAAGATCTCCGTAAACATGACTAGGTATCCATGTCTTGCCCCATTGCTCCATCAGTGTCCATGTCTCTTGACTTGATAAGAACTAATATCTTACAATCCCATCTTAATTTGTATCATATTCCATGACCAACAACTCTGATGGCCTGGCATATTTGATTGTTCATTAAAAGTATTAGATGTTGAAAGATTGAACTTAAAACAATACAGGACTCCATGAAACCATGAACCCGTGATGGAATTTATTGTTGCTGGTAAATTTACCGTTTTCATACAATTATACCTAATCTTACGTATAATACATGAGATCTTCATTTAATTATAATCAACACTAGTTTTCTGATTACTAATGCAATGAAAGCACTTCAGTTACCTATTTGCTTATTTCTATGGTTTTGAACAATTATGGAAGCTCTCAGGTAACCTACTTAGGTTATTGAGACATATTTATATGGGAAAAATATCGTTTAGTCCTTTTATTCCTGGGCCCACATCTGTTTAGTCCTGTCAGAAAAAAAAAAATAGCTTTTGGTCCACAATTTAAAAAAAACCAAAACAGACAGAAATACCCCTACACACGTCGAGACAAAATTAGCTTTTGGTCCATATTATAATTACACTTGTCACCCGGTCCCACCATAAATGCCACACACAATAACCTAAAAACGCTTTATCCTTCTCTCTCTTTCATTTTTCATCTTCTCTCTTTTCGTCCGCCATTTTCACTGCTTCAAGATCCATTTCCCAGAAACTGATTATCCTTTCTTCAAGATCCATTTTCTGAAAACTAATCCTTCTCTACCTTCAATAGTAAATCATTCTTGTTCAAATCATCCTAAATCAACAATAAAACAGTAGAACAAAAACCCCCAAATCGAAACCCCTAAATGAGGAAATCGAAGGGAAAGAGCAAACAAGTAGTAGAATCATCTTCTGACGATGAAGTTTAAGCAGTTGAAGAAAAAAGCACTCAATTACTTGAGTTTGTAAATGAAGTTGAAGAAGAACCTTCAAAGAAAACCAAACAAAATAAATCGTCGAAAGGTACCAAAAAACCCTAATTCAAAGTACTAGAAGTTTCTTTTTCGATTTTTTTCCTGCAACTTTATAATATTTTTCTTCAAAATCGCATGAATGTTACTTCTTCGTTGTCTCCTGCTCTTCATGTCATATATAATGGACTTCATTCCAGGAATGAAGGGTAGAAAAAGTCTGCGCTTCATGTCATAGAATGGACTTCATTCCTGGAATGTAGTGCAGAAAAATTCCTGCTCTTCATGTCATATAGAATGGACTTCATTCCAGGAATGAAGTGCAGAAAAATTCCTGCTCTTCATGTCATATTGAATGGACTTCATTCCTGGAATGAAGTGCAGAAAAATTCCTGCTCTTCATGTCGTAGAATGGAATTCATTCCTGGAATGAAGTGCAGAATAATTCATGCTCTTCATGTCGTAGAATGGACTTCATTCCTGGAATGAAGTGTCCAATTTTTTTTACACTTCATGTCATATAATTGACTTCAATCCAGGAATGAAGTCTATAAAATTTCTGCGCTTCCTGTCATACAATGGACTTCATTCCAGGAATGAAGTCTATAAAATTTTTGTGCTTCCTATCATATAATGGACTTCATTCTTTAGGATGAAGTGTGGTATTTTTACCTTCAAGCAATACTTTATAACGGCTGATTTTTTGTGAAAAGTGATCATTAATGTTTTTATTTTATTTTTTCATTTAAAAAAATGTAGTTAAGAAGAATCCTAAGTGTAGTTATGCTGGAGCCATTACACTTGTTCAAAAGATTAAAGCACTAACTGGTGAAGAAGCTTTGAATGAAGAACAGAGAAATTCTTTGTATAGGAGTCCATTGGGTAATGTATCTAAAGTGTTTCCGGAAGAGACCATTGTTTATACTACATGGACTAAGTCTCTACCTACAATACAAATTATATGCGACACACATCAATTTATTGATGATTCAAATGATCATGTGTTCATTTTCAAAGTAGGAAAAAAAAAGTATGTTCTAAGATCGTCACCTGAAGAATTTTCAATAATGTTTGGAATACCATACATCCAAGGAGGTGGAATAGAAGAAATTTTTTTGGACTTAAAAAACATGACAGACTACACTTGTGGAAGATTTTGGAAACCTACCAATTTGAAACAACAAAAAAGAAACCTTATGATATGAAGAATACAGAACTTAAGGATAAAATCATTGAGCTGATTAAGTTAAAGGACCTGTTGAAGATCTTGTAAAAATGTTCGAACTTTTTCTCTTGTCTACCATGTTTGTTACTACTGGTGATGGAGGTTCCATACACGCCAGGTACCTAGCTTGCCTAGAGTCAATAGATAGAGTGTCTTTACCGCATCTTATTCATAGGTATTTGATAGAAAGCTTGAGAAGAGGTTCTTCAGAAGGATGTTACCTTTACTTGTTGGTGAGAGGAAAACTGTTAGATACTCATATATTTATTTTGCAACTTCATTTGTATATTTATTCATTTTAGCAGTTCGTTCCAAAAACTATTGACAACTGACTAATGTTCTTCTTATTTTTACAGCCTTGGTTTGCTGAGCATACAAAAAAAGTAGAACCCAAGTGGAGGGTGCGTAGTTTAGTAGGAGGCCCAAGGTTTGGAAGGTGGAACATTGAGAACCTTTGCAATCACATAGAATTGAATGTTGAAGATTTTGGAGAGGTAAAAATCTAGATTAAGATATTAGTGTTATAATGCTTTTGTTAATTCATTCCAGCAAAAAAAATTGGACTTTATTCCTGGAATGAAGTCTAGAAAGATTTCTTCAAACCATGTTTATAGAGTGGGCTTTATTCCAGGAATGAAGTCTATAAACAAGAAGGAAATTTGGTAATTATTTGAATTTTGTATGTGCACCTATCTGAAAAATTCATGGAAGAATATACTGAGGCAGAAAAAAGGCTACTGCAACAAGAAAAGCCCAAGACAAGAGATGAGTTGCTCGAGGAAGAGTTCAATCTCATGACCGGTCAAACTGAAAGTCTGAAAGATGCACATGCTGGTGAGGTAGATAACCTGAAAGATAAGAATACTCAAGAGATCAAAGATTTGACAACAAAGCATTCACATGAGATGTGGAATCTGTTGTTGAAGCAGCAAGAACTTGAGCACTCACTTGTAGAAGCAACAACTTCAAAGACACTTTGTGATAGAAAGATGGAATCACTTGTAAAACACTTGTCTTCTAAGAAAGCTGAGGTTGATGAATTGCTAGCTAACAGTGGAAATGTGGCGAAATTCATGGCAGAACAAGCTTGTGAATACTTGCGTACCATTTTCCCTGATCAGTATAAGAGTTCTCTGTTAAGTGATGAAATAAACAATATACTTGATGAAGGGATGGATGGGATGCAATCTGGTGGAATGAATGAAAATTCTGTCATGGATGAAGGAACACAAGAAGTACCAGGTGTTGCTAATGTCTTTCCCGTCTTAAATGTTGAGAATCCTTCTACAGAAGTTGATACACTTGACAACCCGGAAAAGCTGCTTGATACAACAGACATTGCTGAAGAAGAACTACCTTCATTTACAACAGACATTGCTGGAGTTCCGTTAAGCATGGATGAATGTTTGAACCTAGGTAAATATTCCAACTATTTTTTTTTTTTTTTTGAATGTTCCATTCTGATTAAAGGAATAATGGAATTCATTCCAGGAATGAAGTCTGCAGAATGAAGTGCATGTTATATAATGAATTGACTTCATTCCTGCATGTTATATAATGAATTGAATTCATTCCTGGAATGAAGTGTAGAAATTAAGTATGCAGATTGGACTTCATTCCAGGAATGAAGTCTGCAGAATGAAGTCCATTTACTCAAGTAAAATAGATGTTAGGGGTTCATTCTCAAGGGTGAACTCTGACTTTTGAATTATTTTTTTAGCATTATTGAACTATTTTTAATTTATGTTCTTTGAATTATTTTTAGCATCAAAAAATAGAGATGGCGTGTTTGTAAAGGAAGAGCATGTGAGTATGCAGCTTATGGATGAGAAGAATGAGAAGAACAAAGAATTGGATGATGAAGAAGCTAGCACCATCATCAAAACTACAGTAGATCAAATTAAATATAGTCCTCCTACTTTCTCACTTGGAATGACACAGATAGATGTTGAGCCAACAAAAACAATTGATGAAGAATTTGGTGAGCCAGCAAACAACATGGAGATACTGTCACAGATAGTTGCAGATTTGAATGCACGTGGTCTTGGATCTTCTTCCACCAATAAAGTCCAATTAAAGTGGTTGAAACACACAAGATGACTACAAGGAGAAAAAATCCAACAATTGTGCTTGGAAAAGAGTACATCAGTGGATCAGACTACAGTGAATCAAAACCAGTACCGAAGTGTGAATCAAAGATGAAGTTCAGATTGAAACTGCAAAGGAATAAAAAACTAGGTGAGGCTGAGAACGCTGAGAAGAAGAGAAATAATGTACCTGCTGAGCAGGTGAAGAAGAATATTGTTACAAAGAGTCCTCCTAATGCTTCTAACCAGGATAAGAAGAGAAAGAATGTACCTGCTGTAGAGAAGCAAAATCAAAGAGCTGCAGGAAGCAAGAAGAGAAAGGTGAATGAACTAGAAGATCCTCCTACAGAGAAGACAGAGCAACAACAACAGATGAGACGATACATGCTCATTGTTCCAAATATGGAGGACCTGAAAAAGTCTCCATTCTTCTCCGCATTGGACAAAAATCAGAAAAAATTTGTTGGGTACCTTCTACAAACACGCTATGCAAAGGTATAAAATGAAAAATCCATCCATTTATTTTGAGGTTTTTGTTTATATTAAAAAGTGAATTGTAGTAATGTTGATTCTTTTTTTTATCCTCCTGCAGTCAAGAAGCTTGGCGTGTAGATGATGTAGCTAACAAGGCTCAGTTTGGTGTCCAAGGAGAACACATTAATGATCTAATGTTCAACAAAGACCTGGATGTCCTAATTCTTTTCTACTACTGCTACAAGAGAAAGATGGCAGCACAAAGGCAGATAGCAGACATGGGTAGTGAAGATAGCCAATATCCACTGAAATACATCCACTTTGAAATTATGGCACCTACTGCATTTGTAAATTCTTACTTCTGGAACTGTAGTCCATTATATAATGTACTTCATTCCTGTAATGAAGTATAGGAAAACTTCTATAGTTCATACCACATTGCCCCCATATAATGTAGGAAAAACCTAGGATTGGAATGAAGTATATAGAATGTAGTGGCAACTCTAGTATGTATACATAAACTTCCGGAAATTTAGTGGCAACTCTACTCTATATAATGTACTTCATTCCAAGAATGAAGTATCCGTAAACTTCCAGAAATTTAGTGGCAACTCTAGTCCATATAATGTACTTCATTCAAGGAATGAAGTCTATGAAAACTCTCATTGTTCATACAACATTGCAGATATTCTAGGAAAACTTCTACAGTTCATACAGTGATGTAAAAAAAGCAAAAACATGTGATCCAATTATTATTCAGCAGTTTAATTTTATGATCAAAACTACTTTGTTATTCATACTAGCTTCAGACTATCCATAACCTTCTGATCAGCAGTTCAATTTTATGATGAAAAGTACTTTCTTTATGGTATTGTGAATTTGAAAATTTGTATATATCTTTGCAGACATATTTCCATGAGAAGTTAGTAGATAATAGGAAATGTGAGATTGATGACTTCCTAGTAGATATGCCTACCAAGACTCAGAAGATAATCATTCCAATGAACCTCCCTGGTGAAGGAAAATCTAATGAGTCTATGGGTTTACACTGGCACCTACTTTTTTACGACATCGGAGACTATCAGTGGGAGTATTACAACTCAATCAAAAAAGGAGAAATTGGAGAAAGATGTTCAACAAATACAAGAAGAATGGCAACCTACTGCAAACCACATATTGATAAATGGCCGGTGAAACATGGTCAACCAAGAGGCAAAGACTTGGCCATTGAGCAAATGAAGGTACCTGATCAGGGAGCACATCCAGATTGCCTTCTCAATACATGTAATTGGATAAATCAAAGTTGCAAGCCTTTGGTCCTGAAATCTCAACATCTGGTTCCAAAAAATGAAATGGTAAAAAAGATGCAGCAGTGGAGATACAGAATGGCGTGCAAGCTTCTAGATGACAAGAAATATGGAGTAAGTTGGGGTGAAACAACTAATGAAGAATTTGTTAACAATAGGCTGATTGAAGATGGTTGCATAGACTGAAATTATTACCAAAGCATAAAACTTCTACTTAACTTCTTAGCTTCTCTAATATGATATATAATATGATCTACTTACTCTTTTAACTATAGTATATTGCATAATAGATTACTGAAAATACAGAAAACTTTTCTGAAATATGGTATTTTGAACAGTAGATTAATTAGTTTCTAATGTAATTGATACTATATTATGTTTTATAATTTCATCTTTAATCTATCAATGTTCTTCCTTATCTGTTGTTTTACCTCATTTTTGGAATGAAGCCTTAAGAAATTTCTACAGTCCATGTTATAGAAAAACTTCACTAGTCTGCAGTCCATGTTATATAAATGGACTTCATTCCTGGAATGAAGCATAAAAAAACTTCACTAGTCTGCAGTCCATGTTATATAAATGGACTTCATTCCTGGAATGAAGTCTGCACAATAGACTTCATTCCATGGATGAAGCATAGAAAAACTTCACCAGTCTGCAGTCCATGTCATATAATGGACTTCATTCCTGGAATGAAGCCTAAGAAAACAAAGTTGTTTACAAAAAAAAAAACAGTGCATATCCAAGAACATAACAAACTGAAAAAACACCAATCCATAAACAAAGAACAGAACAAACTGAAAACAGTGCATATTCCAGAACATAACAAAACTAAAAAACACCAAAAAATAAGAAACTAATAATCCTAGAAAAACAGCAGTTCAAAAACTAATAAGTGCACACTACTCCAGCATTAATACACGACATGTAGATTTGTTGTGGTTCCCAATCTTCTTTAAATTGGAATACTTCATAGGCCTCATTTCTTTCTCATAAGCACCGCGAATACGCTTCTATGGCGGTCTCCCTGGATATAGCCTTGGAATACCAGGAAGGACTCTATCTTCAGGTTAATACACCTCTGGCCTGTCGTAGTTGGGAATTGGACGAATTGCAAGAGCATAAGTGTTGCGGAAGTGGTTTGAACCAAAATACGGCTGAATAAACATCAACATATTAATACCACTCATAGTAATAGCAGCAGTGGCATGAGCACAATGGAAACCAAACACCTTCCATCTTTGGAAAGTGCACGTCATCTTCATCAGATCAACCGCCTGAGAGCTGGGAGAGTGAACCTCATATATACCATTACCTGACTCAGTAAAATTCCATGGACAACCTATATCGACATGCGACTTTAGTAAAGCTTTATAGATGGGAGTCAAACTATCCTAATAATCTCTACCAAGCTCACGCCTTTCTGAACTCATCCTCATAATCTTTATCCTGATCTCATCAACAAGAGCAGCTGCAGGAAAATACCTTTCAAGGAGAATCCAGTTATTGAAAGACTCTGCAATACTTGATGAGTGAGTTCCATACCTACATCCTACAAAGAAAGCATTTGCCAGTGCCTAGGATCAATATTTCTGATGTACTTAGCAACCTATTCAGATCCTATGGTGGACATTTCATTCAGAGAAGATTCATATTTGGAAACGATGTAGCAGTATGCAGCTTTATGGAACAAATCAATAACTTGTTTATACTTCTCATGGTATTTCTTGATAGGGGGGTTATTCTTCAAATGATAGAAACAGTAACTATGAAAAGATTTGGGAAAATACTTAGGAATACTTTGTTTCAATCCTTCATGACGATCAGTGATAAACATTATAGGACGAGGATAAACACAATGCTGCAAGTTTTCCATAAACCAATCTAAACCATCGATGTCTTCAGAAGGAACTAAAGCAAACACAAAAGGGAAGAAACCTACATAAATGAAATAAAAACAAACAGAACCAAAAAGTGTCAGTTCAAAAAAACTTTCATAGACTTCATTCCTAGAATGATATCCATTCTATAACATGAACTGTTGAATCAATATTAATAACATTTATAGGCTTTATTCCAGGAATGAAGTCCATTTATAGGCTTCATTCCAGGAATGAAGTCCATTTCTGATTGAAAATGGACTGTAGAAAACTAATCAAAAAGTACCTTGGTTCCTATTAACACCAGTGGAAGCCATCAATGTTCCCTTGAATCTCCCCTTGAGAAATGTTGCATCACAGTAAAGCATAGGACGAATGAACTGGTATCCTTCCTTACATGCAGCAAGACATATGAAAAGCCTCTGAAAACGTTTAGCCTCTTTATCATATGCAAAATTAATGTAGCTGCCAGGATTGGTAGCGCTTATTGCTTCAACATACCAAACAAGATCTGTATAACTTTTTACATCATCGCCATATATCTCTTCCTTCCATTTATATGCATGGTGGTACTTTATGTTAATACCATAACAAATCTTCACCTGAGCAATCATATCCTTAGGCCTTAAATACGGGTTAGACTATATTTGATCCTTGAACAAATGCTTTATCAATTTCTTCTTCACAGATGGTACCTTCAGATTGTAAGCACCACCACATTTATGCTCTCCATTAAATTCCTTGATAGCAAATACACTTTTATGGGTATCAATTGGAATACAATGCAGATACCGAGGACACTTTACTGCATACCTACCACACTTTACTGTGAACCTAAGTCTATCATTCTTAATCTTTGCAACTATATAACTAGACTTGCTGTAATATTTGTTAATAGCTAACTGAACCTCATCAACACCACCATGAAAAACTTGACCAACACCTTTAAAAATATCCTCCCACCCTGCAGATAAAAGAGGCTTTAATTCCTCATGACCTTCTGTCAAGTATTTGATCTTTGAAGTATCAGTGAAGCCACTAGATTCATCATCACTCTGTGTAGAAATACAAGATGAAGAAGTAGAAGCACCACCATTAGAAGCCTCCTCAACATACAAATTAAAGATTGGCAATTCCTTTGAATTAGTAACATCAATTGATGACAGCGTTATCAGAATCTTCACCATCCCTGAATATTATGCTCCGAGGAGTCAAGTTTCTCCAATAATCACAAACTTGTATTTTGAGGTCACGCATCATAGTATCTAAAGAAACTTCCAATGGAAAACTCTTCGCTTTATAGTACACAACTGCATAACAACTTGAGAGAGCCATACTAAATCTGAAAAATGAAATAACTTCATTCAATAACATTATAACAAGCAAATAAAGCAGCAAAAAGTACTTCTTCCTTGACAAAAAATAAAGTTCACTAATGGATAGAGTTGATTCTTGGAATGAAGTCCATTCTGCAGACTTCATTCCTGGAATAAAGAACATTCTCGACACTAATAGCTTATTCCTTGACAAAAGAAATAGTTCATTCTTCGAATGAAGTCCATTCTGAAGACTTCATTCCAGGAATTAAGTCCATTATTAACACAAATGACTTCATTCATTAACACTAATAGCTTCTTCCTTGGAAAAAAAAAAGAGTTCATTCCTGGAATGAAGTCCATTATTAACAAAAATGACTTGATTCATTAACACTAATAGCTTCTTCCAGGAATGAAGTCCATTATTAACGCAAATGACTTCATTCATTAACGCTAATATAGCTTCTTCCTTGACAAAAGAAGGAGTTCATTCTTGGAATGAAGCCGTAACAACAAACTAAATAAAGAAAAACTTAGCTGATCTATAAAATTAATTCAAATCAATGATTGCATGAAAACTTACCAGCACCAGGAAGAATTAAGGTCATAAGAAAACAAAACACCAAAACTCTGAATCTCTGTAATCAATGAAAGGATCGCTCCAAACCTCCGTAATCAAATAAATATATGAATCAAATAAAATCTCCTTAAACAAGCCTCGGATCAACCTCCGTAATCAAAAATAAAATATCTGAATCAACCTCCGTAAACAAAACAAATTCCGTAATCAAAATCAAATCAATCTATGAAATCTCTGGAAAGCCTCAAATCTTGAAAATCAAATCAACATCCGTGATCAAATTAACTCCGAAATCAAATCAATCTTCATAACCAAGTTAATCTTTTGTAAATCGAATTGATCTTGATATCAAGAACGAAAACTCGAAAGATTTCGTAAACCCTAGAAAAAAAACTCTGAAGCAACATAAGAACTTCGATATGAGAGAGAAGATAATAACTGAAACTGTGAGGTTTTCTGTTTATATATGTCGGTAAAAAGGACCAAATAATAAAATTTTAGGACCAAAAGATAAATTGAGCACGTGCAGGGGTGTTTTGGTACCATAAAAAATAAATTCCGTGTGGGTGGACAATACCCTAGGACCAAAAGATTATTTTTAGGACCAAACTATAATTTATTTATCCAAAAAGGACCAAACAAACAATTGACTAGGTCAATTGGACTAGACTGATCCTTATATTTTATTATTAGGACTATATGGTATTTCCTGAGTAATATGGAAACATGTTACATCGGACTCTAATACAGGATCCAACATATATGGACGTATATATGGACCTTACATGAACATATATTCTACACACCCCTTCAATATGTACGCGGTGGTAAACAACGTGAAAGCTTTCCAAATAAAAAGTGAAAACGTGTACTTGATAAACCTTTTGTAAAGAGATCTGCAAGTCGATACTCGGTGGAGATATATCGCAGCTGTAGAGACCCATAGGATATTCGTTCACGAACAAAGTAATATTGAATCTGTATGTGCTCTGAGGAATAATGTTGTATAGGATTGAGAGATAGGTATGTAGCACTGATGTTATCACGGTAGAGAATTGGATCTTGCGGAAGATTGACGCCAATATCACGTAAGAGATACTCAATCCAAATAAGTTCAGAAGCAGTAGATGATAACGCACGATACTCAGCTTCAGTACTACTAGTAGAGACAGTAGGTTTCTTTTTGGAGCCCCAAGAGATGATATTTTTGCCTAAGAAAACACAATGACCTGTAGTAGAACGAGAGGTATCCGGATCACCACCCCAATTAGCATCATAATAGGACGTGAGCGGCAAAGAAGAATCACGCCAAAAACAAATACCATGGCCTAATGTACCCTTGATATAACGAAGAATTCGTTTAACTTCCATGAAATGAGTATGAGTTGGCTTGTGCATAAACTAACTAACTTGGTTAACTGTATAGGTTATATCTGGTCGTGTCATACTTAAATATTGCAAACCACCAACTAGGCTTCGATACAAAGTAATATCAGGAAACAAAACACCATCACCAGATGTTAGCTTAGAACGAGGTGCCATAGGAGTAGACACATGCTTAGATTCAGCAAGATCAACACGTTTTAAAAGATCCAAAGTATACCTGTTCTGTGTGAGAACAAGACCAGAAGAATTTCTTGTGGCTTCCAAACCAAGAAAATAGTTTAAGTCACCCAAATCTTTCATAGCAAAATGAGTTTGAAGTGTTGGGAGAAGTGATTGAATACCTTGAGTGTCACTGCCAGTCAAAATGATGTCATCCGCATAGAGGAGAAGTATAATAATACACATACTAGACTGTCTGACAAACATAGAATGATCAGATTGAGAAGATTTGAAGCCGAGTGATGTAAGAAACGAAGAAAAACGATGAAACCAAGCACGGGGTGCTTGTTTCAAGCCGTATAACGCCTTATACAGCAAACAAACATGATTAGGAAATCGAGGATCCACAAATCCTTGAGGATGCTCCATATAGACTTCTTGATCAAGAGACCCATGTAGAAAAGCATTCTTAACATCTAGTTGCTTAATAGGCCAAGATGAAGAAACTGCCAAACTGAGAACCAAACGAATATTCACGGGTTTGACAGCTGGACTAAATGTTTCATCATAATCAATCCCATGTTGTTGAGAGTACCCTTTAGCAACCAAGCGTGTCTGTCAAGTGATCCATCAGACTTCTATTTGACGCGATAAATCCATTTGCAACCAATGATATTCATTCCCAGTCGACGAGGAACAAAAGACCATGTGCTATTACGTAATAATGAATTAATCTCCTCAAGCATAGCTTCCCACTATTCTGAAGACTTGAAAGCTACAGTAAAACATGATGGTTCCGTCGGTAACGAATTATACTCAGCTGCAAAAATGTATAATATTGGATACTGAGTAGAGAAACAACCTTTGAAACTCCTGGGTTGAATAGTATGGTCCTTAAGTCGAGTAACCATAGGATGCAAGTTGGTGATCGACGGTGGTAGATCCTGTGCATCAATCAAGTCTGAAGAGGACGATTAAGATGACATAGAATGTGTTAAACGGGAAGGTGAAAGGGACGAATCACCGGAAAAGGATAGTCTAGTAGGTGATAAAGTAGAGCACTAGAATTTTGAGAAGAGGTAGGAGTAGTGGGTGAATCAGGAGTAAGAGAGGTAGGAGAAGATGAAGTAAAAACATGAGATGTAGGAGGTGGTGAAGCCGACATAACAGAAACTGGAGAAGAAGAAAACTAGGAAGTAGAAAGAGGAGTATTTACTAAAATGGGAGGTGGAGACAGATGTGTAGATGTGACCGTGTTTCTCCAGCTCAACATATTACGTGTAGCTGGAGCAGAAGATGAAATATTTAGTTTAACACCGGCATCAGTGGGATATGGAAAAACAGACTCATCAAAAATAATATGATGAGAAATGTAGACACGATTACTCGAATCCTTTAAGCATTTGTAGCCTTTATGCTTATCACTATAACCAATAAACACACAAGGAAGTGTTTTTCGCTGCAATTTGTTTTGGCGGAAATGCGATAGTAGAGGGTAACAACGACATCCAAAGGATTTGAGAAAACTATAGTCTGGAACTATATATGCACAGCAAAAAACGGAGTATTGTTGGACAAAACTGGAGTGGAAAGACGATTAATCAAGTAGGTAGTAGTAGCATAAAAGTCATCCCAAAAACATTCCGGTAAACCACTTTGAAGCATAAGAGCACGACCAGTTTCAGTAATATGATGTATTTTCCGCTCAGCAAGAACATTTTGTTGTGGTGTGCTAGGACAGGAAGATCGACTTTGAATACTATTAGCAAGAAAATAGGATTTTAATGGATTAGCATACCCAGTGCCACCATCAGACTGTAAAACGATAATTGATGTTGAAAATTGTTTTTCAATCATAGCTTTGAAATCCAGAAAACATTGAAATACTTGAGTTTTATCGGATATGAAGTATATCCATGTGAAACGAGAACATTCATCAAGAAACAAAAGAAAATAATGAAAACCACAACAGGATGGAAAAGGTGCAGGGCCCTATAAATCAGAATGAATAACATCACCAATTTTATTATAATAAGTAGTTCTTGACATGAAGGGAAGACGATGGTTCTTAGCACCTACACAGCTACCACAAATAGATTTAAAAGAAAAAACACTAGAAGAAAAAGGGGAAAAAATACTAGACTTAAGAGACTGAAACAAACAATTATTAGGATGACCAAGACACATATGGCATACTGCTGGACTCGTACGAGTAACAATTGTAGTTGCAGAAAAAGCTGATGGAGTTGATAACTTAGAAGAACAATGATTGTTGTCGAGAATTGGATATGCCATCTTTAATCTTGCCATTGTACAGAGGAGTTCCCGTTTGCCGATCCTGAATGCAAAATCCAAATTTATAAAAGACAAAAACACAATTAGAATCACGAGTGAGTTGTCCAACAGACACTAAATTTTTGGCAATTGAAGGCACATGAAGAGTATTTTTCACTAACATCTTAGATGAAGGAGAGGTGATGGTGATATCACCAGTCCCTGTGATAGGCAAAAGTTTGATATTGCCTACAAGGACTTTTGCATTACCGTTGTAGTCGACACGATTCGACATTTGAGAAGCATCAGAAGTCATGTGTGCCGAGGAAGCCGTATCAGCAAACAAATGGTTTTCATATGGAATGGACTGTACTTGCATTGCGGAGAATGCCTGAGGTAAGTCAACAGTCTGAGCTTTCATGAGACGGTGGCAGGTTAAAGCTACGTGACCAGGATTTCCGCACCATTGACAAATAACAGATGATGAAGGTGGAGGACCAAGAACTGAAGGCACATCATAACCACGACCATTGGTATATGGACGACCAAACGAGTTAGTAAAGTGGTTGTTGATGAAGTGAGAACCACCATGACTTTCACGACCACGATTATTAGACCAAGTATTATTTGAAAACCCATTGTTCCATCCACCATTGTTCCGGTTACCACGACCATTATTGTTGTAGTTTGGGAGAACATTTTTATTGTTCCAGTTGCCACGACCACGACCAATACCATGTGAGTTACAATTTCCACGACCATTAGGTGAGCCACCACCACGATTGGAGGGTTGACCACGACCAACAGATGGCGAGCCACCAAAGAGAGCGCTTGAACTGTGTAAATCAGATGTTGGGTTTTGAAGACTCTGAAGGTATTGCAGATGAGATTCATGATGAAGAAGTAGTGCATGAAGTTCAGTAATAGTGGGTAGAGAGGTTCTCGCAATAACAGCCATATAGATACTCGTCCAATCATCTCCCAATCCACGCAAAGTTGTGGAGACAAGTTCAAGATCAGACACAGGTTGTAGGAAAACAGCTAACGAGTCAGAGATTTCCTTGATCTTTAGAATATACTCAGAAATAGAAGAATTTCGTTTTTGAATGGTTGATAAGTTTTCTTTGGGTTGATGGTAGCATAGGTAGAGCGAAGATATTTCCATACTTCACGAGAATTTCCTCGTCGACCACATTCAGACTTCATAGGTTCAGTTAGAGAGAAATTGATCCAAGATATGATGGTTTGGTTGATGACTTCCCATTCTTCATACGCTGGATTAGGAGTCTTCTCGTCAGTTACTGTATCAACAAGTTCTGGAGCTGGGATTTCATAGGAATTAGCAAGGTGCTTATAAAGACAGTGAGATTTCAGAATGGGTGTTATTTGAGATTCCCAGAGAAGAAAATTGGTTCTGTCTAAGAGAACTATTTTGGTTGAAGAAGGAAGAAACAATGAGGTCATGAAAGAACCAACGCTGAATGATTGAGAAGCAACAAGGGTAGGAGTTCCTGTGTTGTGTGACATGACTGAAACGATAGATGATTCTTGAGTTGAAGCGGTTGACATGGTGAAAGATAAGAAGAAGAAAAGAAGAACATGCTAGGGTTTTGAAGAAGAAAGAAGAAGAAAGTTTTGAAGCTAGGGTTTATGAGAGATCGTTCTGGCTCTTGGTACCATGAACAATTATGGAAGCTCTCAGTTAACCTACTTAGGTTATTGAGATATATATTTATATTGAGTTATATGGATACATGTTACAACGAACTCTAATACAGGATCCAACATATATGGACGTATATATGGACTTTACATGAACATATATTCTGCAGGTTTCTTTCATTTTAAAATGCGAAATCCACCCCGTTTACATGTCATGTAGGAACATATATCGCCATGTTTAACAGAAAGGGACAGTCTAAACTATTAAGCCAGCAATTCATGTAAATGGATCACCAAAAAGAAATATTGTATGAAGTGTAAAGATTTAAATGACTTCAGAACATGGACAAACAGAACATTTAGAGGCGAATGTTTTTGATGGGGGCGAAATTTTTGGATGGGGGCATCGGGGACAAATAATATGTTGATACGTGTCTTTGATATTAGTTGTTTCCCATGAATTATGTTTCCAAAAATACCAACAACAATGTATTTTTGGAGAGAAAATTTGTTTTCTGTATGAAGTTTATCGGAAGAGAAGCAAACCTCATAATGAACAACCGCATCTACAAAAAAATGGTTCAGCTTAAAAAGGCCTAGATAGGGATCGAGTGTATTTTGTCATATTTAATAGCCGACCGGAGCAAGAAAGAATGCACTACCTTCACTATTGTGCTCAGGATCAGCGCGGGTGTCAAATGAAAAAGTGAAATGAATCGTGAAATCTGCGAGACTGCCTTTGTGCCAAAGAGGCACAGGTTCTTTAAAAGTATCCCATTCAGAATAAATCAGCTAAGAACTATCAAACCTGCTCTGGTACTTCAGTTGATATCATTAAGTTAACAACCTCTGGTCCCAATTATACTATAATACTGATGAAGCCAGATCCATTGACAGCAATTAAACTGACAATATCTTTACAGCTCTGTAAAATTTGTCATGTAAATGCTGTCAGTGGAACCATGGACAGTGTTGCAACAGTTCCAAATAGTCGGATAATCCTGACTGCTAGATTTGATTATCAACCTGGATTCAAGAAAGGTCTTTACAGGCTACTGTCAAAAAAATTCTACAACTGATTTCTAGTTTTTCTATCTGCAACTAATTTAAAATTGTCATGTCATGTGTTGAAGCAGGACAGACTTGATCCAGTCTCGTCGAAATAGTATATGGTCAACAAGTTTAGAGGCCATTTAAAAACTTAAGCAAACCAACAAAATTAATAGTGGGTTACTTTGCACAATTCAATTAATCAACAAAATTAAAAACAAGCAACAAGAACAAGTTGGAAATCCTTTCTTCCACTCAATCAAGAACCTACTTATGTATTTTAATTCAATCAAGTGTAATAACGACAATAGACCTCTTACGCATTTTATTTCTGTTAGTGCTCATAGGTTCCTAAACTCGAATGTGAGAGACGAAAATTGGGAACCATTGATGCATGAAAATTATCTGCTGTCTAACTGTGATGCTCGTTGGGCGGTTTTCCCACCAACTTAGCTGTTTTTATATATCTACTTTTCAAAAGAAAAAAAAAAAAAGTTGGATTATAAAAGCAGTTTACAGTCATTCTGAAAAAACTCAATAAAGAAATAGTTCGACCGACCACGTATACTAATAATATTATAAACAAAAATAAAATGAATATTAACACCATCAACAGTTTTCAAGGGTGCCCAACAATTTGAAAGTTTGTGTATCGAAAATGATAAACCCACGGAGCTGAAAATCCCGCAGACTCGGTGGTGTCTCACAGTTTCTGCAGGTCCCACACATAATACCGACCCTCATGCTCAGATACAGTGCCGCGGGTTCCATGATTTTGTTTATGTCGGTGATATCACCGAAAGAAAATTTCGGTATGTCTAGCACAGCCGTTTGTGTATACCTAACGACCTATGTCAATGCTTGTAGCAGTGATAGAATTTGGTTCACTAGAAATAATATCGAGCTCAGGCACAGGATACGATTACGAAGGCACCGGAATCTTTGTAGGGAGAGTTGGAATCCTTGTTTCCATATTAAGTGCCTGAATTGCTTGTCTGATGGAAGGTCTAAAACTCCGATTCGGGGGTGCACACCATAACCCTACAACCATTAAACATTCGGCTTGGTTTGCACCGAACTCCAGGTTTAGTTTATGGTCTATTTTGTAACTGACAGCCCAAATAAGAGGGTTTCTTTGGCCGAAAAGAAACTAAATTTATCCTTCTGTTTTCTAGCTCTTCGTCTTTTCGACCTTATTAGCCATACTAGTATTAAAGCAAGAACACATCCTACCAAAACAGTTCCGATCACAGAAATCCAATTATCAATTTGACATTTGGCTTTTCATATGGCTTTTCCTTCAGCTTATCATTTGGCATTTCATCTGGTACTTTTTTTTCCTGAAGTTCCAGCGTTGAATTGAAATCCCATGACAAAAGAATATGTCGCCCTCTATACTTACCAGTAGCAGCGGAGAATCCTATGGTAACTGTTTCTGGTAGAATCTTCTTCAAATCAACTTGGTAAGAAAGACGAGATTCTCCTCGATAAACAGGATTCCTATCATACGTCCAGTACACGCTGAGATTCATAGTAGTAGCATTATAAGTGATCCAAGCGTCACCAGTTTTCTCACTTACAAGGTAGCATTCCAGAAAGTTGAAACAGCAGACTTAATCGAATTATTATTATTCCCAACATGTGTAGATTTTGGATCCCATTCAATATTTGGATAGGAATCAAATTCAACATGGATGATCTGATTGAGAGATGTTTTATCAGTAGTTGTTGTATTAAAAAGTCCTAGAAATCCACCTGGTGAATTTGGAGGGATTGGAGAACCAACAGGAACAATAAAGAAGGCAAAACCATCACCATAAGGCTTTGTTGTTTTCTGGATGGAAAACGTGAAATGAGTGGCGAAGTGTGCGAGTTCTCCAGTGGCCGAGTCCCACAGGGGTACCGGTTTGGCATAAGTGGCTCGATCAACACGATAACCGTAAATTTGTTTGTTTATCATTTCAACGGTACCCATGGAAGCCACAGCATCACCTTCCAGTATGATATCACTGATCCCATCTTCAAAGCGAGTTATGTTGAAGGAGATTGAGTTTATAGTAGGGACGATAAAGAAGAGAAAAATAAAGAAAGAGTTGCGGAAGTTTTTGTAGAATAACATGGCAATGGACTTTGCAAGAGCAAGGGAGATTTGGAAGAGATGGGAAGGAGAGAAATGATTACCAAATGAATACTAAAGTGGAACCGGAAACCAGATCAGAGCAATTTAATTCTGAGGAATCTAAATTGTTGTCTCTATCAATTTATAAGCTAAATGCCTGATGTAAAATTACAACTAACCTACAACACTGACGAAAAATATTAAGAAACACTGCAGAACGTTGAGGGGACAATTTTTCCCACAATACATTAAAGAACAACTTGCAGGTCAATTTATTTGAAATCCTCTTCACAGAATAAGTCAGCTCAGAACTTACTCCCTTCAACTATCAGCCTGCTCTAGTTGCATTGACAGCAGTAGACAGAATTTGTCTTTATTACCCCGTAGAATTTGTCAGGTAAATGGACTCAGTGGAACCATTGACAGTGTAGCAACGCAACACTGACAGACAATCCTGACTGCTAGATTTGTTTCTGGTTTGTAGTTGTGATTAAATACAACACTTTCTAATCAAATGTCTACTTGGATAGAAGAAAGGTCTTTACAGGCTTCTGTCAAAAATTCTCTGCAACTAATTTCTAGTTTTTGTCTGCAACTAGTTGAAGCATAACAGACTTGATCCAGTTTCGTCGACAAAGGATATGTTCAACAAGTTAAGGGGCCTTCATGTGATAGAACAAACAGTTCTAACATATATAAGCGTACTAACTAACATATAAACTGAGACATACTTTGCAAACACCATGCTTACTAATAATTCTCTACATAGAACTAGAGTTTTTTTAAGCGACGTGGTTAATCGGAGCTTCTAGTTAATTCTGGCCCCACCATTCTAGATTTCAGCCAATAGAATTTCAGGAGAATTTTTTGGATCCACGAAATATTTTTTGACCAATCACAATTTCCTAAAATTATTGAATGTTATTTAATCTAAGAAACAAATATATGCAAATAAAATATTACCAAAATAAAATAAAATAAAATATTTCATCATGATTTCATCATAAAATTAAATCAAAATTAAATCAATCATATGATTTAAAAAAAAATGTTCATAAGAAAAAATAAAATAAAATAAAAAAACCAACAAAAAGAAAGATAAATAGGAATAAATTTTGAAAGATACCAAAATAAATATAGATATCAAAATAAAAGGAAGAAAATGATTTCCGAAGAAAAAAATGTTCACCTAACAAAATGATGTTCAAAGTCCATCGAATAAAAGAAAACATAATTTACATCTTAATTTGGAAAAAAAGTTCAATTAAAAAAAATAATACCTGATTTGAGGGAGTCACGAGCGCATTGAGCGAAGGGTTTGTTAATCCTATACAAATAAAAATAATACAGAACCATTAGGATATCTAAGAAGAAGAAAAAAACGATGAGAAACAAAAATAAAAAAAATAAAAATCATTAGGAGTGATTTTCAAAGAAAAAAAATCCTTATCATTAACAAAAAGAAAGATAAAAAGGAATAAATTTTGAAAGATACCAAAATAAATATAGATATCAAAATAAAAGGAAGAAAATGATTTCCGAAGAGAAAAAAAATCGTTATCATTAACAAAATAAAATTAAAAATGGAAATATAATTTTAAAAGATACCAAAATAAATATGGATATCAAAATAACAAGGAAGAAAATGATTTCCAAAGAAAAAAAAGGTTATTATTAAAAAACAAATGGGAAAAATCGTTATCATTGATGAAAAAAATAGGAATAAATTTTGAAAGATACTAAAATAAATATGGATATCAAAATAAAAGGAAGAAAATGATTTCTAAAGAGAAAAAAATCGTTATCATTAACAAAATAAAATTAAAAATGGGAATATAATTTTGAAAGATAGCAAAATAAATATGGATATCAAAATAACAAGGAAGAAAATAATTTCCAAAGAAAAAAAAGGTTATTATTAAAAATAAAATGGGAATATAATTTTGAAAATAAATATGGATACCAAAATAATAAGGAAAAAAATATTGGAATATGATATTGAAATAAATTTGGATATCAAAATAGAATGATACGTAGATTATTTCCTAAGAAAAAGTTTTTTATTTTGCAGAATTTTTTTGGTTTATCAGCTCCCTATTTAAGGCCCATGCACGTATGCAAAAATCACATTTTTTTTTTCACTGGGTTTTTTTTTGCATTCAATATGGAAACTCACTATCATTGATTGATTTATTGGTTTATTTGATTCCAGGAAGCAGGTTTATCTTTATGATCGTAGATTCCAATCAACATCATGGTAAGAAACTCAACACTTTTGAAATCATGATTATTATTTTTTGCTCAGTAAAGATTAAAAAATATTAGAAGAGGCTTCATTGTTTTTTCTTGTGTTTTTTTTGTGACGAAAGTCTTCGTTGTTTCATTGATTTGATTTCAGAAACATGTTTATTTTTTGGATCGTCAATTCCAGGTTGCATCATGGTGAGAAAAACTCATCACTTTTGATCTACTATTCGTAATATCGCAAATTGATCATGTATATGTATCAAACGGGATTTGAAGACCCTTTCGATTCCATACATTGGGATCCAATTTACAAAATATATATTTAAAATGATCTAAAATAAGATAAGAATGTGGTGCGGAATAGTGGGTTGAGTTCCTTAGACTTGGTGATGGATGGGAGCGCCAACATTGAGAATGGAGTGCGCAAGAGGAAAAATACAGGTATTAAATTTTGAAAGATACCAAAATAATTATGGATATCAAAATAAAAGGAAGAAAATAATTTCCAAAGAAAAAAAAATCGTTATCATTAACAAAATAAAATTAAAAATGGGAATATAATTTTGAAAGATACCAAAATAAATATGGATATCAAAATAACAAGGAAGAAAATAATTTCCAAAGAAAAAAAAGGTGATTATTACAAAAAATAAAATAAATGGGAATATAATTTTGAAAATAAATATGGATACCAAAATAAATAAGGAACAAAATATTGGAATATGATATTGAAGTAAATGTGGATATCAAAATAGAATGATACGTAGATTATTTCCTAAGAAGAAGTTTTTTTTTGCGGATTTTTTTTGGTTTATCAGCTCCCTATTCAAGGCCCATGCGCATATGCGAAAATCACATTTTTTTCCCTGGGGTTTTTTTGCATTCAATATGGAAACTCACGATCATTGATTGATTTATTGGTTTATTTAATTCCAGGAAACAGGTTTATTTTTATGATTGTAGATTCCAGGCAACATCACGGTAAGAAACTCAACACTTTTGAAATCATGATTATTATTATTTTGCTCCGTAAAGATTAAAATATATTAGAAGAGGCTTCATTGTTTTTTCTTGTGTTTTTTTTTGCGACGAAAGTCTTCATTGTTTCATTGATTTGATTTCAGAAACAGGTTTATTTTTTGGATCGTCAACTCCAGGTTGCATCACGGTGAGAAAAACTCATCACTTTTGATCTACAATTTGTTGATCTATTATTCGTAATATCACAAATTGATCATGTATATGTATCAAACGGGATTTGAAGACCCTTTCGATTCCATACATTGGGATCGAATTTGCAAAATACATATTTAAAATGATCTAAAATAAGATAAGAATGTGATGCAGAACAATGGGTCGAGTTCCATAGACTTGGTGATGGATGGGGGCGCCAACATTGAGAGTGGAGTGCGCAAGAGGAAAATTACAGGTGTTAAATTTTGTTTCATCTGCATGCTTTGATATTTTGTGAGTTTATAAACATAATCGTTATTTTTTACCTGTTGTTTTTACCCTTACGTATGATTCGTGCAGTAAGAAAATCCGTGGGTAGAACTGCGAAACCAACTATGGATATGGATCCAACGACTCACACTACAGAGAAGAAACAAGAAAATATGTCGATTGCTCGAAAGTACAGATGCAGGTTGTTTGATTTTATATTATTGTTATTTTTAATGCCTACAGAAAGATTACAGTTGAAAGTGATACCAGGACAACCAAGTTGTGAACAAGAAGGGTATATGGTGAATCGCCATAGGCATAAAAGTATAGTAGTGGAAACAAACTGGAAACCAAATAGTCCAGGTTATTTCCACTAATGATTATATACATAATTTATTTCCTCTGTTTAATTATATTTGTTGATGGCTATGAGTGAGTTAGTGAATAATCTGTGAAGTTTATATTTGTTGTTTTGTACTCAAGGGGTGCTTAAGAGGAAAAGGACATTAGAGGAAAGTGATCTTGGATCCCAGAGTGGTTCAATGGACACTGTTGAACATTCTACAGGTTAGTTAATATTCATTAGGACTATACAGTTCTTTATTTTACCTATTTTGCATTGTAATTAATCTGGAATGTTTTTATGTAGGCTGGACACGGAAAATACTCCAGTCGAGACAATCGAAGTAGCAAAGTACCATAGGGAAAATAGACTTACTAACGGATAAGATGGAATTCAAGGAAAACAAGGTAAATAAGTGATTGTGTACGCGATGCATGTTTAAGTTGTCATTAGTATGCAATGGGGTGAACTATTAGTGGCTAAATTCGTGGTGTATGTGGAAATTTTTAATTAGGACACGACCTTCACCTGCGAAGCCACAATACTCGGTTTGGTTGACGATCAAGTGTGGTATTATATGGCCTGCCAAGAGTGTAATAAGAAAGTCAAGTATAATAAAGACAATCATCCTTGCTGCATAAATCCTTCCTACAAAAACTATAACACGGAATGGGTGGAAGCCGTTGCAAAGTGAGTAAAATAGTTTATTGTGTGGAATCAGTTATGTGAAGCGTATTTTTAACCGGAATAATTATGTAACTACAGGTACATGTTAAATATGAGAGTAAGGGACAAGAAGGGAACAACTGCAGTTTTTACACCCTGGGATGGGCAGCAAAAAGGTTGATGAAATATGGTGTTGATGATCAACTCCAGCGCGTGGAGCACCTAGATAAGGTAGGAAATTCTTACATAGACTAATTATTGTAATGATATTATGTGCTAACATCATTCTCATTAGATAAGATTTTCGAAGTTGCAGCTTAACGAGAAGGAAAAGGAAGCAAAGATGTTCTTACGAAATAATACATCTCAAAAACCCTCCCAAACAATAATTTGTTTTACGTAGATGCATATTTCCGTAATAAAATTGATCAGAGCTAATAAATTTTTTAATATTTTTATTTTCTTGAACGGTTTTGTAAAAGATTCTATATATATAAAAAGAGCATTCAATATTCCATAAGCAATGAACAAACCCGTGCATCGCACGGGTGACAAACTAGTACTAGAAACATAAAATGAACATGAACGTTAACACAAACAACGTTTTTTTCTTCTAAGGGTACCCACCCAGCTGAAAGTACAGTGCATAGCTATGACGTAAGGCTAATAACAAACTCCAAAGATGGAGAACCCTCCTACTCCTTGGGCATCATCTAGACAACCAGAAGTTGTACCTAAAGGGGAAAACAATGCTAAATTAAAAATATGATTCAACTTGATTTTGTCTCACCAAATGAAGAAACACAGGACAATAATTGGGCCAACCGACCGAGCGAAGCGATGGAGGACCTTTATATGGTCACTTATTTGTAAATCCTAAGTCATCAATTGATACAAAAAAATTGAATTTGGTGTCCATGGTTGGTCTTTTTCACTTGACACAATTATTCCTCTCTTTTGGTCCAATTACTATAACTCCCTATGTATCCTACTCACTTCGTTCCATTTTACTTGATGTTGTAGAGTTTTTCACGCAGATTAAGAAACAACATAGAGAGTAATTATTTTCCAAATATACCCTTATTAATGGCTTCCTAAAAATTTAAATCGCCTAGTTTTTAGTTTCAATATTTAGTGTAAATTACGAATCCCGTTGTAATTTACTTGGGATAGAGTATTTATCCTCCATAGAGTGGATTTAAAAACTAAAATAATTATCTATCAACTAATTTCAATGAAAATTAATGATATGGTATGATTTCAAAACAAGGACAAATTAGTGAGAATTCAGAAAAAAAGCTTGAACACTCATCAATTTTGGAACATAAAAAGAACCCTAAAAAAGCAAGTAAAATGGAACGGAGGGAGTATTTTTTAGGGGTATAACTGGAAAGTGAACTTTAATATAACATATCTAAAAATTCGTGATTGGAATTTTACAAATTTTATCTCGTTAGAAAGGTAATAAAAAAAGCTATGCAATGAGTATAAACAACAATATCAAATTTAGAGTTTTTATGAAAAATTTAGAGGTATTTATCATTTTGGGTACAATTTTAGAAAATTAAATGTACATCCATTATGCAAACCACCACAAAGGATACAAAATACTTTATGTAGCCATATTTTGGTTTATGCATCAACTAATTTTCCATTGTAACTAATAAAACTACTCCCAATGTTTCAAGAAAAATGATACTTTCATTGCTACTCCCGTTGATACTTTCATTGATACTAATAAAACTACTCCCATTGATACTTTCATTGCAATTCACGAAAATTGAATGCATGCCATTATGCAAACCACCACACAGGCTGCAAACACATAATGCAACCATATTTTGGTTTATGGATCGACTAATTTTCCGTTTCAGAAGAAAATAATACTTTCACATTTCGTTTCAGGAAAAGTGATCCCTTCTCCCCGTTTCGGGAAAAAGTGATACTTTCTCCCTGTTTCGGGAAAAGTGATAATTTCGCTCCGTTTTGGAAAAAGTGATGCTTTCGTTCTGTTCCAGAAAAAGTATCTCACTTTTTCTGAAACGGGGCAAAAGTATCACTTTTTCGAAGACGAGGCAAAAGTGTCACTTTTTCGGAAACGAGGTGAAAGTATCACTTTTTCCGTAACGGGGACAAAAGATCATTTTTCCTGAAACGGAATGTGAAAGTAATCGCGAACAAACCCCATCTTCAGATTCTTCTTCGGTCGGCCCTCCCACTGTGGCAACGGTTGTACTGGTTAACATTAACCAGCACAAACATCACAAAATGAATCTAATTGCTTCTCCTAACTGGGTTTGGAGTAGGACATGTATGAATACCTCTTTAAATATACATAAATCAATGGTCACTGAATCTATCTAAGAATTTCAATTTTGTTCCTACCATGATAAATATTATGTATCTAACATTACAGTTTCAAAATTAATCTTCTAATTAATTTGTTAGAGATTCGACAAAACACTTTTCATATTCATTACCACATAATCCAATTACATTGCAAAAGATAGAGACTTACCTTTCCAGAATGCAATGGAAGAGACCATCTCATGATCATCATGAACCACCTCCTAATAAACTCACACATCCTCAAGTAGCATCCCCAATCAAACCAGAAACAACTAGACAAATTTTACCCCTTGAAAAATACTTCATTGATAATTAGGGTTAAAGAATTTCCATTCTATAATCAATGGAGAAGGCAAGAGTTAGTTTTTATTCTTATTGTTTTTTAGGCAAAGTTAGGATTTGATATCGGACACTCGAGGAAATTAGGTAGAAAAGCATTTAGTTTCATTTACGCTTAGATTGTTTAGGCTGGTTCCTATTAAGGCTGCACAAGAACCGTCCAAGAAGACCTGTACCGGACTGGAAGCGGAAAAACCGTACCGAAACCGGTATAACAGGCACAGGAACCGAGACAGAAAATGAGAACCGGGATAAAATAGGTACAGGGAGCGGTTTTTGGTTTGGGACCGGCTTGTACCGGACTATAAGTACCGGTTAATATGAGTCGTTCGGATCTTGAGCTATGATTAATCTAAGCCGTCCATACTAGGGATAGACTATCGAGAGAATCAGTTTCACTCTCATTTTTCTTCTTCTTTTTTTCTCTCTGAAAAGCAACGGCAACCCTCTTCTCTTGAGTTTCCTTCACTGAAGTGAATCCACTCTCATCTGTAAATCTCTAACTAGATGAAAAAAATAATCAGAGATTTACAGATCCAAACACAATAAGAAAACCCCTTATAAGTTTCAATCTATAAGATTATCTTATTGAAAATCAATAAAACCCTAGATTTAAATGAAAAGGGCGTCCACCTTGTAAGAAGCAACTTCAACATCAAACCCAAATCTGCAAACAACAATTATTCGTGAAGTTTAAAGGAAAACTTGGGTACAATTTTCACAAAATATTTAAGAAAAAGTGATATTGAAAATTACCGATAATTCCTTTTGGAAGAATAACATCTAACCAAAACATCTTCACTTATTTTTGTTACTCTTCACTAATGATTTATGTTACTGTGGAATGATAGTATTGACAAGTTTTACAGGCAGTAGAGCTTAGATAGAAGTAGACTTTTAATGGCAGAAGTAAATTGAAGTAGAGCTTTCTCAGATCTACATGTATAGAGAAGATAAATAAAGTAAATAGAGAAGATAAAGATAAGAAGTAGAGTTTTTTTTTATGGTCAGGAGAGGAGCACGTGTAAGCAGGTCAAAAGGGTGGAATTATCTCAATACACTTCTAAGAAGGTCAAACTATGGGCGGAATAAGAGTTAGAAGTGTTACCTGATACGCATGTGAATTGCTTGCTTATATTCTCGGTTGTTGCTAATCTCAACAGAACAAGGGCAGTTGCGGATTTAGATACAAAAAGCAGTTGTTGCTAAATTTTAGCAATTGTCCATTTTAGTTACGAATTAGTAACATCTCTACCTATGTTGTTAATCTGGGTTGCTAAATTCAGAATTTGGTGTAGTGTTAATTTGATCACATCCTACTACCCACAAAATGATGGGCAGACAGAGAGTAAATGATTATCTAGAAAATTACTTAAGGTGTGTCACAAGTCACTTGCCTAATAAATGGTTTCACTGGCTAGCTTTGGCAGAGTGGTGGTATAACACCAGTTACTGTACCAGTATGAAGATGACCCCTTTCAAGGCTCTTTATGGTTACAATCCACCACAACTAGCATTTCCAGCAACAACAGTCACCTCAGTAGCTGCAGTAGAGAGCTACCTTAAAGATAGAGATGATATGCTTGATGTCCTCAAAGAGACACGACACAAGGCACGAGAAAGGATGAAATTATTTTTAGACAAGAGCAGGGTGTATAGGGTTTTTGAGATTGGTGATAAACTCTATTTAAAGCTTCAACCTTAAAGGCAAGCATCTATGGCATTGCGCAAAAACTTCAAGCTATCTGCCAAATACTATGGACCCTTCACTGTCTCACAGAAGATTGGAACAGTGGCTTACAAGCTTAGCCTGCCAGCAAGTGCCCGAATTCACGCAGTCTTCCATGTTTCATAATTAAAGAAGAAAATTGGCCAGGCAATAACTCCTTCACCATCTCTTCCCTTAGTGGATCATGCAGGACATAACACAATGCAACCAGAAAGTAACTTGGACACCAGAACAGTCACTCAGAAGAACAAAGAGGTGTTGCAGCTGCTCATTCAATGGACAAACTCTTCACCAGAGGATGCCACTTGGGAGGATAGGTATTGAAGTGGATATCATAAATCATAGCTACACATTACCAAACTCCATGGATGGAGCACCCTCCTCCTCCACCTCCTCCACAAACAAGTTAGATTACGAGAGCAGTAGACAAAATATTATTTTAATCATCCTGAGGAACTGAACAAAGGTCAAGTTCCACACCAATTCATGCATAATAATGCTATTGGAAACATACAAAAGCAAACGAACATTAAAACAATCAACAGTTTTTTAATTCAATCTATAATTAAAGACCTAAGTCAATGCGTGTAGCAGTGGTAGAATTTCGTTCGCTAAAAAGAAGCTCTAGTTCAGGTACATGGTATGAAAGCACTGGCATTTTTGTAGGGAGAGTTGGAATACTTGCTTCCATATTAAGTGCCTGAATTGCTTGTCTGATCGAAGGTCTAAAACTCCGATCTGGGTGTGCACACCATAATCCGATAACCATCAAACATTCGGCTTGGTTTGCATCGAACTCCAGGTTTAGTTTATGGTCTATTGCAGCCAAGACCGCATCTCTTCCATATAAATCCCAAACCCATTCTACTAAGCCTACATCAGAAACTTCTTCCATACAATCAACTGATTTTCTCCCACAAGCAATTTCTAAAGCCACTACACCGAAGCTAAAGACATCAGATTCTTTACTTGCCTTCCCTGTGTTCACGTATTCTGGTGCTAAATAGCCTAATGTCCCAGCTAATCCTGTTGATTGGAGACCTAGTCCATGATCCGTGAGCCGAGCTAGACCAAAATCACCAAGCTTTGCATTGAAATTTGAATCCAACATTATGTTGCTTGATTTGATATCGCGATGGACTACGCATTGCTCTCCCTCTTCATGAAGGTAGAGCAGCGCAGAGGCTAACCCAAGAGCTATTTTGTATCTGATAGCCCACATAAGGGGAATTCTTCGGCCGAACAGATGAGAATCTAGACTACCATTAGGCATCAATTCATAAACAAGTAAAAACTCACCACTCTCATGACACCAACCAATGAGCTGTACCAAATTCCTGTGTCTCAATCGACTGATAATCCTGACCTCGGTTATATACTCCTTCTGACCTTGTCTAGATCCTCTAGAGATTTTCTTCACAGCAATTGCCAAATCCATTTCATTTATAAATCCTCTATAGACGCCTCCGAATCCACCTTCTCCTAGTTTTCTTTCCTCTGAGAAGTTGTTTGTAGCTGAAACAAGTTCTCGAAGGAAGAACCTCTTTGGACCAGCTCCTCTTTCGAAGTCCAATGTGAAGTTGACCTTCTCCTTTTGTATCCTAGCTCTTCGCCTCTTCGACCTCATTAGACCTACCACAAGTAAAGCAAGAACTACCAAAACAATACCAGAAACAGACAATCCGATTATCAATTTGACATTCGGCTTCCCATTTGGTGCTTTTTTTTCCCGAACATGCAAACTTGAATTGAAATCCCATGACAAAAGAATATGCTGCCCACTAAACCTACCGGTAGCAGCGGAGAATCCTATGGTAACCCATTCTGGTAAAATCTGCTTCAAATCAACATGGTATGAAAGAAGAGATTCTCCTTGATAAACAGGATTCCTATCATATGTCCAGTACACGTTTAGATTCTTAGAAATAGCATCATAAGTGATCCAAGCGTTTCCAGTTTTCCGACTATGTAAGGAAGCATTCCAAGGGACAAAAACAGCAGACTCAATGGAATTATTATTAATCCCCACATGTTCAAACCCCGGATCCCACTCAGGATTCGAAGACGAATCAAATTCAACATGTATGATATGATTGAGAGACGTATCATCAGTTGTTGTTGTGTTAAAAAGGCCTAGAAATCCACCTGGTGAATTTGGTGGGATTGGATACCCAAAGGGAGCCATAAAGAAGGCAAGTCCAGCACCATGAGACGGTGTTGTTTTTTCAATGGAAAAGGTGAAATGAGTGGTGAAGTGTGTGAGTTCTCCTGTGGCTGCGTCCCACAGGGGTATCGGTTTGGCATAAGTAGCTCGACCAACACGACAAATGTAATCATATTTGTTGATCAATTGAATGGTACCTATGGAAACCGCAGCATCTCCTTCCAGTATAATATCACCGGTCTGGGGTTCAAAGCGAGTTATGTTAAAGGAGATTGAGTTTATAGTAGGAACTAAAAAGAAGAGTAAAACAAAGAAAGAGTTGCTGAAGTTTCTGTAGAATGACATGGCAATGGATTCTGCAAGAGGGTGGGAGATTTTGAAGAGATGGGAAGGAGAGAAATGACTAAAAGATGAATCCTAAAGTGGACCAGAAAACCAGATCGGAGCAATTTAATTCTGAGGAATCTTAATTGTTGTCTCTATCAATTTATAAGCTAAAATTCTGATGTAAAATTACATCTAACTTACTACACTGACGAAAAATCGCAAGAAACTCTGCAGAACCTTGAGGGGACAATTTTTTCCACAATATATAAAAGAGCAACTTGCAGGTCAATTTTTTTGAAATCTTCTTCACAGAATAAGAATTCAGAATGAGATTTTTTTCAACTATCAACCTGCTCTAGTACTTCCGTTGACATCATTAAATTAACAATGCCTCTGGTCCCAATTGTACTATAATACTGAAGCCAGTTGCATTGACAGCAATGAACTGAACTTGTCTTTACTGCCCGTAGAATTTGTCAGGAAAATGGTGTCAGTGGAACCATTGACAATGTGGCAACGCAACACTGTCAGACAATCCTGGATAGTAGAAAGGTCCTTACAGGCGTTTGTCAAAAATTCTCAGCAACAAAATTCTAGTTTTTGTCTGAAACTAGTTCAGATTATGTCAAATGTTGAAGCAGAACTGACTTGATCTATTGTCGTCGAAATAGAATATGTTCAACAAGTTAAGGGGCCTTAACAAACAGTCCAAATGATAGATCAACAAACAGTTCTAACTTAAGCATACTAACCAACATATAAATTATGACATACTTTGCATACACCAATTAATCAAGTAACGCAAACAAGTTACAAACATAATACTATTTGATTGTAATCATTCCAAAGAACTCGACAAAGGAAAAATTCTAAACCAAAAACATGCATAAAATAATATTAGAAATATGAATAGCAAATGAACGTCAACTCAATTGATAGCTTTTAAAGGGACCGACAAGCTGAAACTTCAGTCTCTATACTGTACTGGCGATACCAAACTCCATGGATGGAAAACCCTCCTACTTCTAGAGTATCATCTGGACCTCGAGAATTTACCCCGAAAGAGAAAACCAAATTGCTAACTTTAATCCCCATAATTAAAATTGAAACTGATTTTGTCTCACCAAATGTGAAGCAACATACGACACTAACAATAACCAGCACAAAAGATGGAAGAGGAAAGCTAATTGGTCATTCGGTTGAGTAGTTTCAATTCAATTCCAGATTCTAATAAACCTTTGTTGAAGAAATTTCACAAAATACTTGCAATATTCATTACCATAAAATTCAATTACATTGCTAAAGATAGAGATTTCACCTGTCTTGAATGCAATGGCAGAGACCACGCCATTTCAACTGCAATTCCCCCACCACAAACCACCTCCTCCCAAAGCAGCCACAATGAAACCCGAAACAATCAGATTTAGACGGAATTTAACCATAAAAAAATTCCTCCAGAGAAAATTAGGTAAAGAATTTCAGTTCCATAATCTATTGAGGAGAGAGTGAGCGTAAGACTGTGGAAGAGTTGGTCTTTATTCTCATTGTTATTTTAGAATTGGTCCATGCTGTGATCCGATGTCCTAACCTCGAGGAAATATAATCGGAAAGGTTTTAGTTTGGGTTCTTTAGTTTACTCCCGAGCCCCGTATCCAAGAAATATGATCCAAAAACAACTTTAAATTAAAATACTACATCCATTTCAAAAAGACTGTTATTTATTTCATTTTCGTCATTTTCAAAATTGTATCTAATTTCTGTTTATAGTCATATTTTTCCAATGAACTCTCTAATATATCCTTAAATTTTTTATATTTATAAATTTATTTTTAACGGACCGGATCTAATATATTAAAAAATATATATATAATTAAGGAAACAAATATATCCTTCGATCCTTTTAAGAGAATATATATTAGGCGCCAACAATTAAATTCCATAAAAAGTTTATACTCCATAAATTTGACATCTTTTAATTTTCCTTCGTATTTATAATCCTCTTAACAATTTTAGTTAGTTTTTATTGCTAGCAGTTTTATCAAAATATAATAGGCAAGTAACTAAGGGTATTCAAGTAAAATACTATCGTCTTCTTAATATTTTGACAAAGTCAAAGAGGACTGTCTTTCTGAAACGGAGGGAGTAATATTTAGAACTACTTGGGGATATTAAAACTAATTGAGGGATATAAATTATTAACCCCATCCAATAGTGTCCGCTAAGGGATGTTTTTTAAGAGCGGAAATACTAACATACCCTTTGGATTAGTTAAAAACATATTGAAAAGACTATAATTCTCTTCCCTCAAAATAAAAACTTAAAACTTGAAATCAAAAAACCAGAATCACATTTTTTCATTTCCCAAATCTATTCCGGCACTCCTCTAGGTTAGGGTTTTGAAATTATTTTTTTCTTTGTTCTTCATCATTCACACGACCTCATCGTCGATTCTTACCCCGAATCTATAACCATGCCTCCACAAAAGAAACATAATTTGCAATTAAAATCAAAATCATTAGCTCAACAAAAACAAGAACAAATGATTAATCAGATTGCTTTTGAAGAAGAATAACATCGAACTCTCGAAAAAATAGCTTATGTGAGAAGGTAAATGATTCTGAAATATTTTATAAGTCTTCTAATCGATTTAAAGCAGTTGGTTTAGGATAGAATCGTGAACCCTAACTCAAACAGTTGAGCTACAGTCAATTCCGGCATTGAATTTAGTATGAATACCATGCCGATAACACGTTTCGGCATTGCATTTAGTTTGAATATTATGTCAGTTAAGAAAACTAAAATAACCTGAAGATAAATTTTTAATTCCAGCATTGATTTTAGGTTGAATATCACGCCGGCATTAACTTATGGCATTGTTTTAAGTTTTGTGTCTATGCCGGAAGTGCTCATTTTGTATACAGAAATAACATAAGAATGTTAACACTACCGGCATTGTCGGCATTTTTTCAACTGTTCCGGCATTAAATCCTGGCATGGTCGAGTTATCGATAGACAATGCCGGATCATTAGTAAAAGATTTCAGAAAACTCCTTAGTTTTATTTGTAAGCCGGCATAGATTATTTTTAAATTCCAATGTTGTTTTGTTGCCTCGGCATGAACGATTTTGCGTTAAATGTGTTTCAATGTCGTTATTCAGCATATCTATGTCACCTTCAGATATGATTGTTAGTTGTTTATCTATTTCGTATGTCTTTTGATAGGGCTAAAGCCAATGATCTTAAGAAAGGAAAAGTAAAGATACCGGCGTTAAGAAAAGATCACTTGGAACTCCTGAGTCTCTGCCTCCTTGAGAGAAAGAATTTGGTCGCAATAAGCATTTGGGGGGAAGACTCTGCAAGAGGGAAAGATTGGGAGAGTAGGGACTTTATCCGTGAACATATTGGAAAATCAGATGATGGGCACGATGAAGAGGAAGATGTTGAGGTTGAGGTTGAGCCGAGTCAACAAGAAAGCCAAAGAGAAGTTTTAGAGGATAATGGTGGGCCAAGTCAACAACCGACACAAGGTGGAAGGTGAAGGCGAACAACCAGTAGAACAAGAACAAGTAAATAAGAAAGTAGTCAAAATAAAAGGTTCGCACCTTCCTCATACTAATGACATGTCACATGCACGTGATAATGGTAAAGTTTAGGGTCAAGTGTGCGATCTGAAACCCCTATTTGTCTACAAGAACACGTGGGCTCAACGAATCTATCAAACATATGTAAGAATTTTTACCTTGTGCTCGTGTATTGATATGTATGATTTATTTTAATGCCTCTTATTTATGTATTTTTATTTTTATTTATGTATAATTTTATTACATCCTAATTGTAGGATCATAAGAAAGAGGTATGTGTTTTCCGACAACAATCCTTGAGTAAATGGCCTTTGGCTTTGGAATGTGAAGAGGTCCAAAAATTAGTAAAGGACTAGGAAGTGAAATTGATACCCTAGTGAAATTGATACCAGGCACTTCCTTGCAGAAGGTAAAACTAATGTGCCGCCGAGATGCAATTAGTTTACATTCCTTCAAGCAAGATAGATAAAACTAAAATGGTCGAAGTTACACGCTTTGACTAACAAGTTGTTTGGCTGTGACTACGAAACTTCTGTACAAATCTTATATATGTCTAAGAATTGTAGGACAAAGACAATAAAACTAAAGATTTTTAGGGAGAGATCTGGAGGGACGGAGGAGAAACGAAAAAAGGATGACTGGGATCCCGCACAAATTCGTTATATAACCCCCTGCTTACTTGGATTCGTTGGGGTCCCTAGATATTATTGGGGCACCGTGGTAATTTCACATTTGTCGAGAATTTCACTCTACTCCATGGAATTTTGTTTTTGAACTTATGTTCATATATATTTTTCACATATACCGTTATTATTATTGCTTCTTATATGTATCATTCAACATTGGAATAGGTGTGGGCTTAAGAACACTTCCTAACATTGTTCACGAACTAGAAAGCGTTGAAGACAAAGAAAGTTCTGAACTTGATGAGCCTTGAGCTCAGAGATACGAGTTCAACTATACTCTGAAGCCCGGTAATAATCCTCGACTGACAGATATGAGATCGGCTCTAGACGCGATGAATACCAAAGATGTGGTGTTCGATCCTTAGAAGGAGGATAGAGAAAACTTCCACTTTTTAAGGTTTGATAACGTTGCATATTACAATGGACCATTTTTTCACCCAAAGGGATACGTTATGGATGATCCCCAATGTGTGATGCAGAAACTTGGATATAAGAAACAAACTATGTTGAAACAATTCATGTTAGAAAGGTCCATGGTTCTCTATGCTCATTGCTTTTCAACTGAATTAAGGTTGAAGGTAGAGTATGCACCAACTCCAGAACCATAATATTAGAGGGATATGGAATAACATTGTTTGATAGATATGACTAATTAGGAGATTATGTAGAATGGTAATGAAGCCGATCCTGATTACATGATGAAATACCTGGAATACACAATCCTTTTGTTGTGCGCATGGATAACGTCCGAGTTCCACCCCAAAAAAACCCTCTCGTTTCAACTCCTACAGAAGCACCACTAACAATTTCCGGACTTCAGAACACCGTTAGATTGCTAGTAAGTATTGTTAGTTACTTAGTTGATCGTTTAATGTATACATAATCTTATATTAGTATATATATACTAATTATGTGTTGGATATATG
Source organism: Papaver bracteatum (assembly GCA_023529315.1). NCBI lineage: Eukaryota > Viridiplantae > Streptophyta > Magnoliopsida > Ranunculales > Papaveraceae > Papaver > Papaver bracteatum. The sequence goes on from JAJJWX010004854.1 coordinate 120,881, forward strand.
AAACTAGCTGCGTCGTCTTGGCAAGTTGAAGAAGATGTTTGGTTGCAAGAACAAGAAAAGAGACGTGCTAGCTATCCCCTGAATAAATGAAGGAAGTCAAGGAAATTAAATCTTGATAAAATGGAAGATCCAAGTATAAAAGCCATGTTCGGGGAAACGAGGAAGGTGGATTCCAAGAATCAAAGGAACAAGTGATGTAAGATGTTGTATTTGTGGTTGTTAGGTTTTTAAAAATTTGAAACTTTCTTTGTTTTTGCAACTCATGATGAACTCTTTAGTTGTTTGGTTTATGCTTGGTTTCCGGTTGCTAGATTAAGAATATTTAAGTGCAGTTTTTTGTTTGTGTTATGTTGAACATGTTTAGATTTTTATTAAACTTTGGTCATAAAAGGTATTATATGAGTTACTTTTCGGCAATTACATCTAAGATGACATTGATTTGTTAATGTAATACAATACCGATACATTTCTCGGCATTATCTCGTTTGTTCAGTATTATGCCGAAAGAATATCTGGTATTGAACTTACAATACCATCAAATATGGAAGTTAGTATAAGAAATAATTTTCCAATATCAAACTAGGTCCCTCCATTCATTGATTTGTAAATGTAATGCAGCACCGGTAATAATGACAACATTGTTTTACTTGTTCAGTTCCATGCCAAAACGTCTTCTGGCGTTGAGTTTACAATGGCGGCACATGTCGCTAAAAGTGAGTTTAAGAAATAAATTTTTCTGTATAAAATTGGGAGTGCCGGCATTGATATGTTTTCATAATCATGCTGGTAACCTGCCTTTTAAATTTTGAAATTTTGAAATTTTGTCAGAATGTCGTCATTTTCCCGGAAGAGTAACTTTAATTGTCGTAATGCTCAATTATAATTATAACCCAACTAGTCTTGCATTAAACACCAATGTGAATGATATCTTGTCCAATGTTTTCCCCACGATGTTGAACAATGCCATTTGGTATTTGTTTGTCTTGTTGGTGCAATCCATCATTAGAACACCAAAGCATGTATGAGCCAATCAAGGGATGCACAACGAATATTTGAAGGGGCATGTTGTATGGACCTCTTTTAATGAAGCGCGTGTAGTTGTGATCAAATGATAGATTCTCAAATTCTTATATAACCATCCTACCTTCCCATTCCACTCTTCTAATAGTTGCAGCAAACTTTTCCGGGTCCTCATGGTTTTGGGGCTGAACCACACCGAACAAATCCATTCACCGTCCCTTAAATTGAATACAAGTTTAAAGGGATAATTATCATTCCTCGTATGAGTCTTGTATACCCTGACCTATTAGTATTCTTTGGATATACATAACCCCTTCTATTGTGGCTATTCTTCTCCTTGTACGACCAACATATTCTTTTGTATTTGAAGCTTCGGTATTCCTCACCAGCATACACATATTCTTACGAGCCGTCTCTTTAGCCCAAACTTGCTTCCTATTTAGATTTTATTCCATACATAAGGAAAACCATGGGAGATTATAAGGTTCATTATAAGCAATACCTAAGTAAAGTTCAAAATACTAGGTGAAAAATATTCTTTGGTATGTTATAGTATTCCGACGTAACCCGACCAAGCGGTCTTGCATTTAATTTGTTGGATCAATGTATGTCAAAATATAAGAAACAAATGAGAAGAAAAATAAATTGGGTCAAAAAATATAATACAAAAACTATGTCGGACCACAATTCCTGCATGCTCGACATTTTTATCGGCATTGACGACATATGTTCCAAATGAACCGGCAATCTTGACCAAATTTGAAACGCTTCCGGCATAATAATTTCATTGGAAATCAACGACTGAACCTTGTGTGACGGTCAATATTTAAATACAGTTCAATGCATGTACTTCGTGCCGACATGATCGATAAATAACCAACCACGCATATATTTCACTTTAGAAGTCACTGCATCCTTTATGGTTTTCTTGAGGTACCGACATGGTAACTTTAGTATTGTACCATGCCGGTAGTATATTCCATGGAATATTCTGTGGTAGGTAAAAAGTAACTTTTCTTGTGGCATGGTTTTCTTGGGTGGAGAAAATATCGACATGCATTTCAAAATGGGGGATATTATTGGACTGCATGTCTGTAGCATGAATATTATGCCGCTAAGGTTGTTGCCGAGATTGTAATCAGACTATGGCCATGCCGGGACTGAACTTTTTCATATGCAAAAATGGCGATTCAAACAAAAAAACCAAAAATTTAAGTTATTAACCCATGTACCTGAGTATTGGGGATGCTAGTTGTTGATGGTGGTTTTTTTAAACAAAGGATAAAATTGTAAAACCACAAATAACCTAATGTCACCGGTGACACATTTATTATAACATTTAATATATGTAGTCAATAATTAATAGGGGGTATTTTTTCAAATTAGGGTTACAAAGAACAAAACCCTAATTCCCCTCCGTGCCAATGGAAAACCATGCCAGCCACACCTAACCCAAGCTAGACGCGCCATGCCGAACGCACTCTGCCTCGGCCCTAGATATGCTAGTCACACCAAACGCGCCAAAGCATGCCAACCATGCTAGCCGAACCTCCGTGCCAATGGCAGATCATGCCATCCACACCTAGCCTAAGCTAGTCGCACCTCTGTGCCAATGGCAAATCATGCCATCCACACCAAACGCGCCAAAGCATGCCAACCATGCTAGCCGCACCTCCGTGCCAATGGAAAATCATGCCAGCCACACCTAGCCTAAGCTAGTCGTACCTCTGTGCCAATGGAAAATCATGCCAGCCACACCAAACGCGCCAAAGCATGCCAACCATTCTAGCTGCACCTCCGTGCCAATGGCAAATCATGTCATTCACACCTAGCTCAAGCTAGCCGCGCCATGCCAAACACACTCTTCCTTGGACCTAGGTACGCTGGTCACGCCATGCCAAGACAAACACCCTTTCCTTGGCCCTAGCCATGCCATGCCAAAGTAGCGCCCGCACCTAGGCTTGCAAACCATGCAACCTAGGCCAAATTGGTCACGCATGCCATTGGCACATGCCAACACGCATCACTGGTAGCTTTTCTTACTAGGCCGTGGCCCTAATGGCCGAGCATGCCATTGGCACACGCCAACACGCATCACTGGTAGCTTTTCTTGCCGTGGCACTAATGGCCCAGCATGCCATTGGCACATGCCAACACGCTCGCTGGTAGCTTTTCTTACCAAGCCGTGGTCCTAATGGCCACGCATGCCATTGGCACATGCCAAACACGCATGGTGGTAGCCCAACTTGCAAACCGTGCAACCTAGTCCAACATAGCCGTACGCGCCATTGGCACATGACAACACGCTCGCTGGTAGCTTTTCTTACTAAGCTGTGGTCCTAATGGCCACACATGCCATTGGCACATGACAAACATGCACGCTGGTAGCCCAACTTGCAAGCCGTGCAACCTAGGACAACTTGGTCGTACGCGTCATTGGTACATGCCAAAACCAATGCTGGTAGCCTAACTTGCATATCGTGTAACCTACCACCAAGGCATTCCACACATGCCATTGGCATATGCCACACACGCCACTAGCATATGCCACACATGCCACTAGCAGCTATGGCACTGCCACTTGCACTCAACATACAACCTACCACCAAGGAGTTCCACACATGCCATTGGTACATGCCCCACACGCCACTAGCAGCTCTGTCACTGCCACTTGAGCTCGAGGTGCAACCCGCAACAAAGGAATTACGCACATGCCACACGGGCCCCTAGCAGCGCCACTTGCACTCAAGGTGAAACCAACACTCGAGACATCCACACAAACTGGGGGATGATTTCTAGGGTCTTGGTTTGGCGGTCACATCTTGCAGCGTACACTACGCTCACATTAAGAAAGCGTGAATAGGAATAAAGCGGTCAAATAAATGAGGAAATAATAGTGAAAACGCTTTCACCCATAAACAACTTGCGGTTACCACCTCCTCCCATTATTTCACCCTTTACTCTCTTCATTCATGAGGCCATGGTACGTTTAAATCTCGACTTGTATAAATAGGTCTCGCCTATTTCCACCAGACAACAAGTCTCGGTCAGGAGAAAAATACAACGCTCTCAGAAAAGGAAACTTTGCAAGTTCTCCAAAAAGCTTTCATCTCTTGCAAGCTTCCTAAGCTTTCACTTTCTGGTACAAGTCGAGACACTACTCTCCCAGAATTATTCTGGTCTCAACACCTTTCTTTTCTTCCCTCCCCAAATCAACCCTTCTCCTCCACTTTGTAACCGAAGCAAGTATAGAACGGCCATTTCTTGGTTTAGGCCGTACTTGTACAGATTGATCTCTCGAATCTATAAAGTGCTCACGTGCAGCACATTTTTTTAGGGTTTAAACCAGATTCTCACTCACCTACCGAATTTACCAAAATCAGCAGAAATAATTTTTACCCATAAACAATTAGCGACCACAGCGGGAGGATTGATCTTTCATTTACAATATCAAGTTCCATCTTCCGTCTTCAAATTTTGCGCAAGCTTGGTCGGCTATCATGCCATCTCCACAAACATTGACCCCACTCAAGGTCATGATAACTCGTCAATTTCTGGAAGGAATATGACCAATGAAGAGATCCCAAGACTGGTTGACCTGATGCGAGCTCAGGAGATCCATGCCAAAAACATGGATCTAATGAAAGATGCGATTAACATCATACTTGACTTCCTCATCATCCTAATTAACATCGGAGCTAAGTGGTTCATGTTCCCCAGGAGATCAAGAGCAGGGGACTAACATCCCGAATGAGCATTCCCAAATAAATGGTTTCGTCACTGACTAGAAGCCAGCGGATCCGGAGGCGACCATGTTGGTAGAAAACTTATGTGAATTGCTACACCTCTCCAAGCACCAGCGAATAAAAACATTGTATGATATCAACCGAATAGCACTAAACACATCACTAGTTCCTGCACCCACGGGGACTCGAAGTATCCCGGAAGATCCACCAACAATATTGTTTTCACCGATGACGACATGATGGTAGAAGACGGTCACAAACGGGCCTTGCATGTTATGGATCTTGTCAAGAACATAGAGTTTCAGAGAGCGCTCATTGACACGGGTGCATCTTCCAATGTCATCACTCTCAAGACACTTAAATCTTTTAAGGTGCGACCTGGCGAGATCGTACGACAACCCACTACGATGACGGATTTTGAAGGAAACCAAACTAGCACGTATGGCTACATCAACATGGAGCTGGCAGTAGGGCCAATTCAATCAAGCATGAAGTTTGAAGTGATTGAAAAAGAACCAGACTACCACATGATACTAGGTAGGCCGTGGATGCAAAATCTCAGAATCGTTCCTTCAACATACCACCAATGCCTGAATATAGTACTGAACGGATAAGTTGTCCGCATCCCCGCATCATTGTCCCCCTATGCATCAGTCTACTGCATAGAAGCACATGGGCCGAAGGAGGGTTCAAAAGGCATGACGACCAAGATTCATAGTTTTCTGCTACCAAAATGGACATCGCTCAGAGATAGCGACAAACTGGAGATACTCCGTAGAGGATACCTCCCTCCCACCGTCTCCTCAGAAGGAAGACCCGCCAGACTCCCGCCACCGGGCGTAACCCGTGCCCGCACCAAGCGAGAGTGCACCCTTACCGCAGGACGAAGCAAAAAGGAAAAACTTACACATTACCACCGCTGTTAGAAATTTGCAGGGGAGACCATGACCCGGCCTCTCCTCCCGAAAGAATGTTTTCACAATAACCTGGAGGAAGTTCCAGACGCCCCTCAGGAGCTGCAAGACAGGACCGACTTAACCACCAACGAACTCGAAACTGTCAATATAGGGAATGAGGAATTCCCGCGACCCATTCTGATCAGTTCGACTTTACATTCTGCGGAATGCTCAAAGCTAGTCGACCTACTCAAAGAATACCAGGACGTTTTCGCATGGACTTACGAATAAATGTCGGGCTTGGATGAAAAACTGGTCACCCACCATCTGCACGTGATACCCGGATCCAAACTAGTCAAGAAGCCTCCAAGACAATTCAGACACGACGTAGAGGAACAAATCAAGGAGGAGGTCCAGAAATTACTAGCCGCTGGCTTTGTCAACCCTATTCACCATCCCACCTGGTTGGCCAATATCGTTCCCGTTAAAAAAAAGAATAGTCAAATCAGATGTTGTGTCGATTTCAAAGATCTGAACAAGTGCAATTTCCCGCTCCCTAACATCGACATGCTGGTAGACGCTACCAGTGGACATGGTATGTTATCTTTCATGGATGGATATAGAGGCTACAACCAGATAAAGATGTATCAGCACGACGCGAGTAAGACTGCTTTCCGAACCCCTCTCGGAAACTTCTATTACACCGTAATGCCTTTCGGTCTGAAGAACTTTGGCGCTACTTACCAATGCGCCATGACTATCATCTTCCACGATATGATGCATAAGCAAGTCGAAGATTACGTAGATTATGTGGTGGTTAAACCGAAGACTCGAGCGGATCATTCGGAAACGCTACGACAAGTGTTCTAAAGATGTCACGAATACAAGTTGAAGATGAACCCTTTGAAAAGCGCCTTTGGTGTCTCTTCCGGAAAGTTTTTGGGATTCCAAGTGACGGCCGCAGGGATAAAAGTTGACCCAGTCAAGACGCAAGCTATCCTCACGATGCCACCACCAGAAACCGAAAAAGAGCTCTAGAGTTTCATGGGAAAGGTAAACTACATTCGTCGCTTCATACCGGGGCTGGCACAGCTCATTACTGCGTTTACCACTCTGCTGAAAAAGGGAGCGAATTTCACATGGACTATGTCTCAGCAAAAATCGTACTAGAAGATCCAGCGAACGCTGTCCTCCCCGACCGTCATGAATCCTCCTATGCAAGGGAAATCACTATGTCTTTACACAGCCTTTAGTGATACTGCCATTGGAGCCCTCCTATCTCAAGAAGATGACAAAGGAATTGAATATCCCATATACAACTTCAGTCGAACGTTGAGAGACGCTAAACTCAGATACCCCAAAGCGGAAAAGGCTTGTTTAGCATTAATTTTTTCCATCCAGAAGTTCAGGCACTACCTCCTCTCCCACAAGGTGATGTTAATATCCAAATCAGACCCTGTAAAGTTTCTCCTCTCGAAACCCGCCCTGATAGGGAGGCCGGCTAAATGGCTCCTACAGCTGTCAGAGTTTGACATAACGTGCGTATCCCCGAGGGCCATAAAAGGAAAGGCTGTTTCAGACCTGTTAGGAGCATTCCTAGGAGAAAACACCGCGGAGTTACGAGAAGATCTCCCAGAAGACCTTCCATATATGTTCTTAGTCAAAGAAGAAGCATGGATACTGTTCTTCGACGGCTCTTCCACCCCCAGCACTAATACCGGAGGAGCGGGTGTGGTACTAGTATCTCCTACTGTAGAAGTCTTCTCGCACTCTTTCAAGCTAGACTTTCCATGCACCAATAACTTAGATGAATACGATGCCTTCCTCATTGGACTATAACTAGCTAAACGAGTCGGGGCCATGCATTTGGAGATAAGAGGAGATTCCAAATTACTCGTCAACCAGATAAACTGGATTTACGCATTGAAAGAACTGACGCTGGCACCATACAGGGCTGAAGAACAAAAACTACTAAATTATTTCGCCGAAGCAACCATCACACATGTCGGCCGTAGCGGTAACAAGCATGCTGACTGCCTAGATACACTAGCATCAAAGCTACAGTTCGAAGGATCCGAGGAAACCCTGACTGTAAAACGGTGAACCATAGCTTCAACATGGATTTCACAACATGAGAAAGCCGAAGAGTATGACTAGAGAACTCCTATCATTCAAGAACTCAAGAACTCACTTTTACAAGGGAAGGTCGACCTCAAGACTTTGCGGAATTTCTTTATGCTTCAAGATGTTTTGTATCATTGAAATCCAGACAGCTCTCTGTCAAGGTGTCTCGGAAAAGAGGAAGCACAACAACAACTTGAACATGTTCATACCGAAGTCTGTGGAATAACATCAGTAGTAACCCTATACCGTCGTTTACGACGACTTGGATACTATTGGCCGGAGATGGAAGCTCAGTCCCGATTACTCCAGAAGGCGTGTACCAATTTCCAGGCGCCCCCATGTCATACATAGGTCCTCAACATCAGCCATACTGGGGACTGGCGGGAGCCGTACATCGGCTTCCTTCGCGACGACATTCTTCCTGCTAACAAAGAGGATGCATCCAAGCTAAAACAAAAGTCCAAAAGATTCGTGTTCCATGATGGGGTTTTATATCGCAAGAGTTTCGGAGGAAGTCTACTGCGGTGTTTGGGCGGTATAGAAATCCTAGTTATGTTAAGATAAATGCACGAAGGCGAACACCAAGGGAAACGGAAACTTTTCATACAGATACACGAGAGGTACTATTGTCCGACCATGGAAGACAACGCAGATACTTTCGTTCAGAAATGCCGAGAATGCCAGATTCACGGAAACCTCATCCACGCGCCTCCAACACCCTTGCACTCGATAAGTATCCCGTGGCCCTTTTATAGCTGGGGACTCGACATCATTGGGAAGATCAACCCGCCATCCTCAAAATAGCATGAATACATAATAACCGCGACCGAGTACTTTACCATATGGGTTGAAGCTGTCCCGCTGAAAGGAACCACTGGAGCCACGATCATCACCGTCAAGGAACACATCATCTTCTGTTTTGGCGTACCTAAACACGTCATCACCGACAACATCACGCCTTTTAATAACAAGCAAGTACAGGAGCTACTTGAGAGGTACGGAATTAAACAAGTCTTCTCTACTGTCTATTATCCCCAGGGAAATGGGCAAGCCGAAAGTACAAACAAGACTCTGATCTGAATCCTCAACAAACGATTCATTCTTATACACTACAATCCCAGACTTTGGACACATATTAACAAGAACAATTATGTACTTTTGTCATATTACAACGAGCAATTTGCGATGGCTCTCTGGGCATACAGAACATATTCTAGAAGCTCCACCTGCATGTCTCCCTACTTCCTCACATGATTTAAAGAAAAAAACTTACAAATACAATTGGTTTGATCGAATCGATTGGAAGTGGGGGGCTAGTGTAACGCATAAAGAATGAAGATTTCTTCTTCTTTTTCCCGAAACAAAATTGAAATGAAATAGATCATGTCTAAACAAATTTGAAAAGTAAGATGGACAGAACATCAACTTTCAGTCTCGCACATAAGAGGAAGAGGGCGATAGATCGGGAAGAAGAAGAAGAAAATGAAAATGAAAAGTAAAAAAATTGAATTTTATTAATGGTCAAAAATAGTCAAGGGTGGGATTAGAGGGTGTGATTGAGGGCAAACGGACCCTAAGTAAAGGAAGCACTTTGTGCCTAATTTTTATTTTGGTGATCCGCATGCTTTAAAACTCTTGGTTTCTATTGGTTATTTAAACACTATACGGATTGGAAACATTTGTGTTTCTTTGTGCTACTATGATCTCATGTATTTGGTTTATTATCAACATTCGACATGAAAAAATCCAAAAAAATTTAATAAATTTAGGACATTGTTGATCACAAAAAATGTATAAGAATGAATCGAAAATGAAAATGAAACGATAATTGGTGTGTTTCTTTGTGCTTTCTCTTTATGCTTCCGGTTTGGCGACGCATAGGTCATGAAGTAATTTTGAAAAGTCATACAGATCATGAATAGCTTCGGTTCCACTTGGTAGCTTCATTGAAATCGATATATTTATGGTCAAAAAAACGTGATTATCCACGATATAAAGAAGTACATCATGAATAATTCTCATTTTCATGATGGGTTTTAGATTAGTTTTATATAAAAGAATTGTAATTAAATTTCATTTTCGATGAACGGTGGATCAATGGAAAGTGAATTTCATGATGCGGATAAGATTAATTTTTCCATATACTTTCCTTTGGTATGTAAATTGAGTTCAATAATGATATACAAGTTCATTAAGTTTTAATTTGGTTTGATATTTAATTTCAATTTAGCAAGAAAAAATGGACTATCATACTATAAAAATTATGTTTACGGGGAAAAAATGTTGAAAATGTATCTTATGCCGACGCTTTAGACATCCCATTACACTTTTGAAGATATTATACGACGCTTACCGGGAAAACAGTGTTTGTAACATTGTTAACATCTGATATGGTTGTTCTAGAAGGCATCATAAAATGATCCCTACGGTGACATCGACATTGGTGACACTTTCAAATTTCATCTGAACTGTCATGAAATTGATACTGTGACAGTTTTGAAATGTCACCTATGTTGATATTTGGCCTAGTGCTGCATGTCTCCCTACTTCCTTGTCTACGGTACAGACGTGATTCTCCCAGCAGAATTCAAGATCCCGTCTGCCAAAATCACCGCAGCGAGTGGACCTCAGTGGAATGAAGCCGAATCACTCAATACCAGAATCGCGGAACTAGATACTATGGACTCCAGAAGATCTCGGGCAGAGGAGCATGCACAAGCATACAGAAACATGATTTCCAGGGCGTACAACAGCCATGTAAAATCCAGGGTTATCAAGGAAGGACATCTGGTGCTAAAAACCACCAAGCACATCCAACAAGATGCATCGGCACCGAAGTTTTTTCCCAAATGGGAAAGTCCGTACAAAATCACTAAAGCGTATGACAGTAATTACTACAAGATTATCAAAGAAGATGGGGGAAAGCTAGAGGCAGTCATCAACGGAAAATGTCTTAAGGAATACTCTTGCGAACCACTTCCCTGCAACATGCTACATCAAAAATTTGAATGTCCAGACACCCTCTCTGCTTTTTCTTTATTTCTTGCCAATTATCGAATTTTAATACAATCCAACAGATTAATGGAATTTCTTTATTTCTTCAAAAAAAGGAGAGGAGCCTTCAAATTTCTTGTGATACAAATCAGAAAAGCCCGTCTAGTAAATTATAATCCCTACAAAATATTATCTTCAATCGACCATGATATCTTTCAGTCCTACTCTCCAAGTCTCGATTCAACTCTTCAATCCTCTGAGACTCCAGGGACAAAGATTTCTCCTCTTCTATCATGGCTTTTGTGGTAGGAATCAAACCAGCAAGAATACCAGCTCTGTTGACATTCATAATATTGAGACGATGCCGCAACCAGCTAATATTAAACTCCAAGGATTCACAGGTGGACACCATGTTCTCCCACCTTTGAATGACTGACTCAGCAAAAGCACGGATGGACATATTCTCCATCTCAAAAATCATTGGCAAAAGACAGTTCACTACGGAAACCAAGGAGGATGAACAGCACTTCACTACGCTCCTGGTAGCGATATGGACGTATGTCTTCCATATCCTCATATAAAGGGCCATGAATTCTTTCCGCACCAGGAAACCACCAACAATCCGATAATTGGAAGAGAGACACCTCATACAAGTCCCAAACGACAAACCTGCATAGGGGTATTCATGACAAGAGAGCCCTAAATAAGCGTTCTCCAAGTCTGCAACAGTCAACAAGGTTTGATTTGAAGGGAGGGGAAAGACTAGGTCATCCTCGTCGATAACAGTAAAACATTCTCCAACGGGATATCTTTGCACAAAAGGTAAATTTTACATTCATCAAACAAGTGGTAAAGCGGATGTTAGTCCACCAAAGAAGAAGAAAAGATACCGGTATGATTTTCTTAACCCGAATAACCTTTGTTGGGATACTCCTGCAAGAGTCATGCCTCACGCCTTCACCTGGAGAATCTGGCTGGTTGGAAGATGATTCGTCTCTGTGCGACATGACGAAGATATAAACTCAACAAGAATAACCCTTTCTCAAATGAGAGAGATGATGCAATTAAGTTGGGTATGAATACGGAACTTTAAAAAAGGAAAGGAAGCAACGAGGGACATAACGCTTCCATATTTTAGCATGGATAATGCCCTGATTGAAGCCGCACGTGTGAAGAAAGGCAAAACAAGGAAACTTTGATATCTGTAGAAACATCTACTCCCTCCTTGTTTACACCGGTCTCGCCAGCTAGCACAATCAGCTTCCCCACCTTGCGCCGGTCCCTCCAGCTAGCACGCTCAGCTTCCCCACCTTGCGCCGGTCCCGCCATCTAGCATGCTCGGTTTCCCAACTCGCGTCAACTTCTCAATGCCTCCCAGCTTCCTGTCTATCAATGACGCTGACTTCCCAATTGTGCCAGCCTCCCGATTTGTGCAAAACTGCCAGAGGCAAGGATTCCAAATCCTATATAAAAAAGGTCAGACAAGCCTCCTCAATTATCTTTACGATTTTTTGTTGATAGTTTGTCACTATCTTATGCTTACCTCACAACAAATCTCCTGTTCCGAGCTAAGCATGGGACTTAATGTTGATGGTGGTTTTTTTAAACAAAGGGTAAAATTATAAAACCCCAAATAACCTAATGTCACCGGTGAAACATTTATTTGAACATTTAATATATGTAGTTAGTAATTAATAGGGGGTATTTTTTCAAATTAGTGTTACAACGAACAAAACCCTAATTCTTCTCCGTGCCAATGACAAACCATGCCAACCACACCTAGCCCAAGCTAGCCGCGCCATGCTGAACACACTTTGCCTCGGACCTAGCTATGCTAGTCACACCAAACGCGCCAAAGCATTCCAACCATGCTAGCCGCACCTCCGTGCCAATGGCAGATCATGCCAGCCACACCTAGCCTAAGCTAGTCGCACCTCTGTGCCAATGGAAAATCATTCCAGACACACCAAACGCGTCAAAGCATGCCAACCATTCTATCCGCACCTCCGTGCCAATGGCAAATTATGCCAGCCACACCTAGCCTAAGCTAGTCGCACATCTGTGCGAATGGCAAATCATGCCAGCCACACCAAATGCGCCAAAGCATGCCAACCATGCAAGCCACACCTCCGTGCCAATGGAAAATCATGCCAGCCACACCTAGATCAAGCTAGCTTCGCCATGCCAAACACACTCTGTATTGGCCCTAGCTACGCTGGTCACGCCACGCCAAGCCAAACACCCTTACCTTGGCCCTAGCCCTGCCATGCCAAAGTAGCGCCCGGACCTAGCCTTGCAAACCATGCAACCTAGGCCAAATTGGTCACGCATGCCATTGTCACATGCCAACACGCATCACTGGTAGTTTTCTTACTAGGTCGTGGCCCTAATGGCCGAGCATGCCATTGGCACATGCCAACACGCATCACTGGTAGCCTTTCTTTCCAAGCCGTGGCCCTAATGGCCAAGCATGCCATTGGCACATGACAACACGCTCGCTTGTAGCTTTTCTTACCAAGCCATGGTCCTAATGGCCACGCATGCCAATGACATATGCCAAACACGCACGCTGGAAGCCCAACTTGCAAGCCGTGCAACCTAGGACAACTTGGCCGTACGCGCCATTGGCACATGCCAACACGCTCACTGGTAGCTTTTCTTACCAAGCCATGGTCCTAATGGCCACGCATGGCATTGGCACATGCCAAACACGCACGCTGGTAGCCCAACTTGCAAGACGTGCAACCTAGGCCAACTTGGACGTACGCGCCATTGGCACATGGCAAGACACACGCTGGTATCCTAACTTGCAAATCGTGCAACCTACCGCCAAGGCATTCCACACATGCCACTAGCACATGCCACACACGCCACTAGCATATCTGGGAATGCCACTTGCACTCAACATACAACATACCACCAAGGCATTCCACACATGCCATTAGCACATGCCACACACGCCACTAGCAGCTCTGGCACTGCCACTTGCGCTCGAGGTGCATCCCGCAACAAAGGAATTACGCACATGCCACACGCGCCCCTAGCAGCACCACTTGCACTCAAGGTGCAACCAACACTCGAGACATCAACACTAACTGGGGGATGCTTTCCAGGTTCTTGGTTTGGCGGTCACATCTTGCAGCGTACACTACGCTCACATTAAGAAAGCGTGAATAAGAATAAAGTGGTCAAATAAATGAGGAAATAATGGTGAAAACGTTTTCACCCATAAACACATTGCGGTTACCACCTCCTCCCATTATTTCACCCTTTACTCTCTTCCTTCATGAGGCCAGGGTATGTTTCAATCTCGACTTGTATAAATAGGTCTCGCCTATTTCCACCAGACAACAAGTCTGGGTCAGGAGAAAAATACAACGCTCTCAGAAAAGGCAACTTTGCAAGCTCTCCAAAAATCTTTCATCTCTTGCAAGCTTACTAAGCTTTCAATTTCTGATACAAGTCAAGACACTACTCTCCCAGAATTATTCTTGTCTCAACACCTTTCTTTTCTTCCCTCCCCAAATCAACCCTTCTCCTCCACTTTGTGACCGAAGCAAGTCTGGAACGGCAATTTCTTGGTTTAGGCCGGACTTGTACAGATTGATCTCTCGAATCTATAAAGTGCTCACGTGCAGCACATTTGTTTAGGGTTTAAACCAGTTTCTCACTCACCTACCGAATTTACCAAAATCAGCAGAAACGATTTTTACCCATAAACACCTATATTTGGAGCTTGTTTACTTACTTGGTTGGTTCTTCACGAAAATATCCATGCTCATAAAAATCATAATTCAAGGGTGTTGGTTCCACAAATAATTATAATTGTGAACCGTTATCATTACCCGAAGAATCAAGATATACTCCTTGTTGTGGTTGAGCTAAAGATTCAGCAATATTTCTGTCTTCACTATCATCCACCAATTTCACCCAAAACCTTTCTCTCAAAAAATTTCCTCCTTCTACTCTCACCTCACCCACATCATAATACACTAATCATTTAACAAATAATCTTATAAAACTCCTAATTATAATTAACCACTAAACCTGATTAATGGAGGTAGATTAGGAATTAATTAAAATATATGGATAAGGGGTGACTCTAATATACTATTTAAATATCGTTTTTGTCTTTTCCCTATGTCCCCAATTAGTTACTGTATTCTCTAATTGCGATTTTTTTTTCCTTCCTAATTTGGGGCCTAGGGCATTTATTTGGGGCATGTTACTAAATGACAAAAATGGTCATTAAAAAGTGATTTCCCAAAATCCCTCATCCAACTATTCTCTTATTACCCATTTTATCCCTAATTAATTAGTATTAATTTATCATATTAGGTGTTAATTAACCTTGTTAAATGTGAGATTAACAAATGTAAATTAAACTCCAAAACTTCAAACAAGTGAAACTTTTTGATTATTTTTTTCCCGAAACACAAACCAGTATCGATTTACGTTCATGCACTCGTCAACTGATTATGGGTTGGTTTTTTGAAATTCACAAAGGATATACATAATCGGTTAACGTACACATAACTAAAACCCGATTCTAGCAATCAGGGTTTTCTTAGTCACATATAAACCGATTGTTGCACATTTTCCCCTTTAAAGGCTATATAATCGGGTTAAGTGAACATTCTAAAAAAAAAAAAAAAAAAAAAAACGAAAACTGGGTATCTCTTCCATACCATAATCGGTTTATGTGGGCATTAACTTTTACCGATCTGGTTAAATTTTCTTCGACCAGAAAACACATTTAGGACAATCGGTTGATGTGTTTATGTTTTTCGATCGATTGTCATATGAATCGGTCAATATGGAACGTTGACAGGTTATGGTTCAACACATAAACCTAAGATTTTTGTAATTTTCAATTTTGAAGGGATAAATAATCACAAATATGATTACGGATAATGGGTTGCGATCATCTATATATATATTTTTTTAAATTGACTGATAAAATTTTCTTTAAATCGATCGGTGTATAGTTAGAATTGATTGATGAAATTAGATTTGAATTTTAATTTGCGAGGGAATTGATTTGATTAGGTTTTGATTTTGTAAGGGTTCAACTTTAGAAGGATAATGCGTAGGATTGAATTTTAATTGTGAGGGTAATTTAGTACTTTACCTAGTTTAGATACCTCTTATCCCCTTATTTTGGGTGGATGAAGAAATTTATAAGCCCTAAATAAATGTCCTACACCTCAAACGAGGAATCTTTTTTTCCTTTGATATTTCCTCAAGCATCCGCTCTGACATTTTTATTTCTTTTTAAAATAAAAAATAAAGAAAAATTACAACTCAGAATGATTATCATCCGGTAAGAACCTAGTTGGAAGCCTAGCAACAAATTGAGCTCCAACACCTTTTTGGATAACTGTGCCTAACCTATGAAAAAAAAAATCTCCAAACCAAACATTAGCATCGTGGCTTTCAATATAATTGCCTAAGCGCTTCAAATAGTCGACATTAAATAAAACTCAATAACAAACTCATTTTTAGATTTGAACCATGATAACAAACTCAATAATATCTTTACTAAATAAATTAAATACATGAAAAGGAGACATTATCCTTTATTTTGATTTTGATAAGCAGTATACACGGCGTTCAGTCAATCCAGAGAGTACAATCTTTAGCATATGGTCACAGTTACTGGCCAATGTCGTGAAGGCTTATACTAATTGAGGTACTATATGGTGTAATGGAACAGGCATCCTTGGTGGAAGATTTTGGAAAACTTCCAACTCCTTTTTCAGCACCTGAAATGTTTTATTGAAGGTCTCTTCAGGATACCTGTTGAAACCCTCATTCTTCAAAGGAGCTGGAGGGGGCATCAATTCAATACCGAGCCTGAACGAAGCGTAAGCATCTAAACAAGCATATTCAATCTGCTCGCCGCTTAAAATTTCATTATCCCATCTACTTAAGGTAATCCATCTACGCTTGGGTAGATCTTCCCCGAGCACCTTCCACATCAAAGACTTCAACCCGGCTCGATAAAGATCTGTTCTTCTAAGCGTATAATCGGCCAAATCTGCAAGTTCTTCACTTCTAGCAACGGTTAACCCGTGATCAACCCAAAGCTTACGTGCGTCTTGATCGATCCCAGCTCCAACAAATGTAATTCTCTCGTCGTTAAGAAAATAGGCAAGAGACTCAGGGACAGCGACTTTCTGAAGTTTTTTGCTACGACCAAAGAACCCAAAGAAATGAAATATTAAACATTGATGTGCCAAACATATTTGCAACACGGAAACTTCGTTACGCTGATTCGTTTCACGTAACCGTACCCATACGATGTCCAGACCAACGACAAGATTGTTGTCTTCGATTTGTGTGGAGAAACTTGAATATACATTTTCAATCCATTGATCAGCAACGCATTCTGTATTCGTTACTGTTGTCCGGATTGTATCGTTGTAGAAACTGACGTCGAAGGTTTGATGATTTGTTTCTGTTTCCCGTCCAATCAACAAAATGAATACATGTATGTCTATGGTAATCATTATATTGATATTGGCCATCATTAATACTACCATCAGCACTGCTACTGGTAGAGCTCATGCCATCGCCATACTCGCTGCTGCTGGTAGTGCTCATGGCGAAAGAAAAAGAAAATTAAGAGAGAAACGAGTGATAAGAGAATAGTGTATTTAGATCAAATATGGGAGAGATAGTTAAAATTTATACTCTTATCAAGAACTTAGAAACCTTGATAATATTTTTCGGAGATATACGAGCATCGTGGTGTTGCTCGTATAGAGCTCCTAGAGCTCTAGTAGTGAAGGGTGGAAGCAAGGACTTTGTAACTTGAACTTTGTATTGATTGATTCTTGCTACCTTACTTACAAATGAATACAACATGCCTATTTATAGGCTAGAAAAGAAGAAGAGAACTATGCCTATGGAGGCTAACAACTATGCCTTTGGAGGCTAACAACTATGCCTATGGAGGCTAACAACTATGCCTATGGAGGCTTACCAAACCAACTACTAGACAATCTAGTATTCTTGTTTGATTTGTCTAACCCTAGAACACTCATTTTACACATGTTAATTGTCTATTATTGACTCTAGACATCCTAGATATTTCTAGGTTAGTCTAGATAGGTGTGAAACTTGACTAAGTTGGTGTTGAATATTCAACACTCCCCTCAACACCTACTTTCCAACTTCTCTTTATCTTAGACGTTTTGGTCCCCTTCATAGTTTAAGGATGTTTCGGTCCTCTTCATAGTTTAAGGACGTTTTGTCCTCTTCGGAAGTTTAAGGACATTATGGTCCTCTTCGGAAGTTTAAGGACATTACGGTCCTCGAAGTTTCATTATGGTTTTAGAACACATTTGGTTCCATCGTACGGGTTCCATTTTAGGGACATTGCGGTCTCTCTTTGTAGTTTTAGAACAACTCATAGGATTTTCACCCACTTTTGTAGTTCTCTATCTCATCACCACTTGGTGATTGCTTCCGCTTTCTTCACAACATTTTTTGTTGTTTCTTCTTCTATTCATCTTTGTTCCAGTCACGCTTTTGTTCGAAAACTGTAACACTTCTTTGGTTATCCAGATTCTCTCACAATCTTTCATTTCGTCAAGCTTCGCCACAAGCTCTAACTATTTTTCTTCTTGTTATTTGATGTTACAAATTTGCCACTTTATCCAGATTTGCCACATTTCCGAATTCGTAACAGATTTGCCACGCTATGACATAATTGTCACACTTTGGTTTGTACGTATTTAAACAAACACCGTAAACCCATTTAGACTTCATTTGGACATTACAAATTAGGTAATTCCAACACTCCCCGTAATTTGTAATGGCTATGCTTTTTTTTTTTTTTTGATATTCACCCAATCTCCGTTTGCGGCTCTTATCTCCTCATGCTTGCTTCGCTCATAGAAACTCTTTATGTTTGCCGCCACGTACCGCACTGCTTTTTTTTTTTTTTTTTTTTTTGTTCTTCTTCTTATCACGAGTATGATTTAGTATCTCGTGACAAACATGCCATGCTTTTCTTCGACAATTGAGGAAGCAATCTATTGCTCTTACCCTCAATATTCTTTTTTTTTTTTTTTTTATTCCCGATTTGAGGAAACAACCACTTATTGTTCTTACCCTCAAACCCTTCTCTGATCACTTATTAGGAAGTGACCCTTTCTTCTTCTCTTTTATCTTGTTTTTTTTTTTTCATGGAGACCCCATTTTTTTTTTTCTTCATGGAGACCCCATTTCTTCTCTTTTAGTATTTCTTGCTCATTTAGTATGTCTCCTAACTTCTCGTGCAAGCTCTAAAATTCAACATTTTTGAAATGTCGATATTACAAAAGCTTTGTCTTGTAGTAGCAGTAGTTTTTCTTCTTCCAAAGGATACATGTCCACCGGCTTCGTGTCACAAGTAGAAACTTGATGTTGTCGTGACAAACATGGCTTTCTTGCCATTTTTTTTCTCTCAAAACCGAGTAGGTCGTCTCATTGAGGCTCTCTTCCCACAATATGAGGAGGCGATCATTTGAAGCTCTCTTCCCTCAATATATGGAGGCATTCGTTGTTGACGTTTTCATGATATCGGCTTCTAAAACTCTTGAACGATTGTGGAGGCAATCCTTGGTGCACTCTTCCCACAATTGTCTTTAGAATTTTGTAAACAATTTGAGGAGGAAAATTATTGCTCTCTTCCCTCAAACTTGTCTTCTGGTCACTTATCAAAAAGTGATTTCTTTTTTTCTTCTCTACTTTTGTTTTTCCACATGGAGGCGTTTTTGCTCCTGTGAAGGTAGGATTTTTTTTTTTTTTTTTTTTGACAGTTGGAATGGTTGAAATCTTCTTAGTGGTGTTTGCATCTTCCTTCTTAAACTTCATATCTTCTCAACTCGAAAGCTTTGAAACCCATCAATTAAATGGCGGAAACTTTTACGCCCATTTCGGATCGAACCTTGCTCTGATACCAAGTTAAAATTTATACTCTTATCAAGAACTTAGAAACCTTGATAATATTTTTTGGAGATATACGAGCATCGTGGTGTTGCTCGTATAGAGCTCCTAGAGCTCTAGTAGTGAAGGATGGAAGCAAGGACTTTGTAACTTGAACTTTGTATTGATTGATTCTTGCTACCTTACTTACAAATGAATACAACATGCCTATTTATAGGCTACAAAAGAAGAAGAGAACTATGCCTATGGAGGCTAACAACTATGCCTTTGGAGGCTAACAACTATGCCTTTGGAGGCTAACAACTATGCCTATGGAGGCTTACCAAACCAACTACTAGACAATCTAGTATTCTTGTTTGATTTGTCTAACCCTAGAACACTCATTTTACACATGTTAATTGTCTATTATTGACTCTAGACATCCTAGATATTTCTAGGTTAGTCTAGATAGGTGTGAACTCTTGACTAAGTTGGTGTTGAATATTCAACACTCCCCCTCAACACCTACTTTCCAACTTCTCTTTATCTTAGACGTTTGGTCCCCTTCATAGTTTAAGGATGTTTCGGTCCTCTTCTTCATAGTTTAAGGACGTTTCAGTCCTCTTCGGAAGTTTAGGGACATTTGGTCCTCTTCGGAAGTTTAAGGACAGTTTATGGTCCTCTTCGGAAGTTTAAGGACATTATGGGACAGTTTAGGGACATTTCGGTCCTCTTTGTAGTTTTAGTACGGGTTTTAGAACATAGTTTTAGAACATACGGGTTCCATCGTAGTTTAGGGACATTGCGGTCCTCTTTGTAGTTTTAGAACAACTCATAGGATTTTCACCCACTTTTGTAGTTCTCTATCTCATCACCACTTGGTGATTGCTTCCGTTTCTTCACAACATTTTTTGTTGTTTCTTCTTCTATTCATCTTTGTTCCAGTCACGCTTTTGTTCGAAAACTGTAACACTTCTTTGGTTATCCAGATTCTCTCACAATCTTTCATTTCGTCAAGCTTCTGCCACAAGCTCTAACTATTTTTCTTCTTGTTATTTGATGTTACAAATTTGCCACTTTATCCAGATTTGCCACATTTCTGAATTCGTAACAGATTTGCCACGCTATGACATAATTGTCACACTTTGGTTTGTACGTATTTAAACAAACATCTGTAAACCCATTTAGACTTCATTTGGACATTACAAATTAGGTAATTCCAACACTCCCCCGTAATTTGTAATGGCTATGTTTTTTTTTTTTTTGATATTCACCCAATCTCCGTTTGCGGCTCTTATCTCCTCATGCTTGCTTCGCTCGCCGTAAACTCTTTATGTTTGCCGCCACGTACCGCCGTTTTTTTTTTTTTTTTTTTTTTTTTTGTTCTTCTTCTTATCACGAGTATGATTTAGTATCTCGTGACAAACATGCCATGCTTTTCTTCGACAATTGAGGAAGCAATCTGTTGCTCTTACCCTCAATATTTTTTTTTTTTTTTTCTTTCCGATTTGAGGAAACAACCACTTATTGTTCTTACCCTCAAACCCTTCTCTGATCACTTATTAGGAAGTGACCCTTTCTTCTTCTCTTTTATCTTGTTTTTTTTTTCATGGAGACCCCTTTTTTTTTTTCTTCATGGAGACCCCATTTCTTCTCTTTTAGTATTTCTTGCTCATTTAGTATGTCTCCTAACTTCTGCGTGCAAGCCTCTAAAAATTCAACATTTTTGAAATGTCGATATTACAAAAGCTTTGTCTTGTAGTAGCAGTAGTTTTTTCTTCTTCCAGTGGATACATGTCCACCGGCTTCGTGTCACAAGTAGAAACTTGATGTTGTCGTGACAAACATGGCTTTCTTGCCATTTTTTTTTCTCTCAAAACCGAGTAGGTCGTCTCATTGAGGCTCTCTTCCCACAATATGAGGAGGCGATCATTTGAAGCTCTCTTCCCTCAATATATGGAGGCATTCGTTGTTGACGTTTTCATGATATCGGCTTCTAAAACTCTTGAACGATTGTGGAGGCAATCCTTGGTGCACTCTTCCCACAATTGTCTTTAGAATTTTGTAAACAATTTGAGGAGGAAAATTATTGCTCTCTTCCCTCAAACTTGTCTTCGGTCACTTATCAAAAAGTGATTTCTTTTTTCTTCTCTACTTTTGTTTTTCCACATGGAGGCGTTTTTGCTCCGTTGAAGGTTTTTTTTTTTTTTTTTTTTTTTGACAGTTGGAATGGTTGAAATCTTCTTAGTGTTGTTTGCATCTTCTCCTTCTTAAACTTCATATCTTCTCAACTCGAAAGCTTTGAAACCCATCAATTCGTAGCGGAAACTTTTACGCCCATTTCGGATCGAACGAGCTCGATACAAGTTAAAATTTATACTCTTATCAAGAACTTAGAAACCTTGATAATATTTTTCGGAGATATACGAGCATCGTGGTGTTGCTCGTATAGAGCTCCTAGAGCTCTAGTAGTGAAGGGTGGAAGCAAGGACTTTGTAACTTGAACTTTGTATTGATTGATTCTTGCTACTTACTTACTTACAAATGAATACAACATGCCTATTTATAGGCTACAAAAGAAGAAGAGAACTATGCCTATGGAGGCTAACAACTATGCCTTTGGAGGCTAACAACTATGCCTTTGGAGGCTAACAACTATGCCTTTGGAGGCTAACAACTATGCCTATGGAGGCTTACCAAACCAACTACTAGACAATCTAGTATTCTTGTTTGATTTGTCTAACTCTAGAACACTCATTTTACACATGTTAATTGTCTATTATTGACTCTAGACATCCTAGATATTTCTAGGTTAATCTAGATAGGTGTGAACACTTGACTAAGTTGGTGTTGAATATTCAACACTCCCCCTCAACACCTACTTTCCAACTTCTCTTTATCTTAGACGTTTGGGGTCCCCTTCATAGTTTAAGGATGTTTCGGTCCTCTTCATAGTTTAAGGACGTTTCGGTCCTCTTCGGAAGTTTAAGGACAGTTTAGGGACATTGGTCCTCTTATGGAAGTTTAGGGACATTTAGGTCCTCTTTGTAGTTTTTACGGGTTCCATCGTAGTTTAGGGACGTCCTCTTTGTAGTTTTAGAACATACGGGTTCCATCGTAGTTTAGGGACATTCATGGTCCTCTTTTGTAAAATACTTCTTGTACTTTTAGAACAACTCATAGGATTTTCACCCACTTTTGTTGTTCTCTATCTCATCACCACTTGGTGATTGCTTCCGTTTCTTCACAACATTTTTTGTTGTTTCTTCTTCTATTCATCTTTGTTCCAATCACGCTTTTGTTCTAAAATCTGTAACACTTCTTTGGTTATCCAGATTCTCTCACAATCTTTCATTTCGTCAAGCTTCGCCACAAGCTCTAACTATTTTTCTTCTTGTTATTTGATGTTACAAATTTGCCACTTTATCCAGATTTGCCACATTTCTGAATTCGTAACAGATTTGCCACACTATGACATAATTGTCACACTTTGGTTTGTACGTATTTAAACAAACATCTGTAAACCCATTTAGACTTCATTTGGACATTACAAATTAGGTAATTCCAACACTCCCCCGTAATTTGTAATGGCTATGTTTTTTTTTTTTTTTTTTGATATTCACCCAATCTCCGTTTGCGCTCTTATCTCTCATGCTTGCTTCGCTCGCAAGTAAACTCTTTATGTTTGCCGCCACGTACCGCCGTTTTTTTTTTTTTTTTTTTGTTCTTCTTCTTATCACGAGTATGATTTAGTATCTCGTGACAAACATGCCATGCTTTTCTTCGACAATTGAGGAAGCAATCTATTGCTCTTACCCTCAATATTCTTTTTTTTTTTTTTTTTTTTTTCTTCCCGATTTGAGGAAACAACCACTTATTGTTCTTACCCTCAAACCCTTCTCTGATCACTTATTAGGAAGTGACCCTTTCTTCTTCTCTTTTATCTTGTTTTTTTTTTCATGGAGACCCCTTTTTTTTTTTTCTTCATGGAGACCCCATTTCTTCTCTTTTAGTATTTCTTGCTCATTTAGTATGTCTCCTAACTTCTCGCAAGCCTCTACAAATTCAACATTTTTGAAATGTCAATATTACAAAAGCTTTGTCTTGTAGTAGCAGTAGTTTTTTTCTTCTTCCAGTGGATACATGTCCACCGGCTTCGTGTCACAAGTAGAAACTTGATGTTGTCGTGACAAACATGGCTTTCTTGCCATTTTTTTTATCTCTCAAAACCGAGTAGGTCGTCTCATTGAGGCTCTCTTCCCACAATATGAGGAGGCGATCATTTGAAGCTCTCTTCCTCAATATATGGAGGCATTCGTTGTTGACGTTTTCATGATATCGGCTTCTAAAACTCTTGAACGATTGTGGAGGCAATCCTTGGTGCACTCTTCCCACAATTGTCTTTAGAATTTTGTAAACAATTTGAGGAGGAAAATTATTGCTCTCTTCCCTCAAACTTGTCTTCTGGTCACTTATCAAAAAGTGATTTCTTTTTTTCTTCTCTACTTTTCTTTTTCCACATGGAGGCGTTTTTTGCTCCTGTGAAGGTAGGATTTTTTTTTTTTTTTTTTTTTTTGACAAGTTGGAATGGTTGAAATCTTCTTAGTGGTGTTTGCATCTTCTCCTTCTTAAACTTCATATCTTCTCAACTCGAAAGCTTTGAAACCCATCAATTGTAGCGGAAACTTTTACGCCCATTTCGGATCGAACGAGCTGATACCAAGTTAAAATTTATACTCTTATCAAGAACTTAGAAACCTTGATAATATTTTTCGGAGATATACGAGCATCGTGGTGTTGCTCATATAGAGCTCCTAGAGCTCTAGTAGTGAAGGGTGGAAGCAAGGACTTTGTAACTTGAACTTTGTATTGATTGATTCTTGCTTTCTTACTTACTTACAAATGAATACAACATGCCTATTTATAGGCTACAAAAGAAGAAGAGAACTATGCCTATGGACAACTATTCCTTTAACAACTATGCCTTTGGAGGCTAACAACTATGCCTTTGGATGGATGCCTATTACCAAACCAACTACTAGACAATCTAGTATTCTTGTTTGATTTGTCTAACCCTAGAACACTCATTTTACACATGTTAATTGTCTATTATTGACTCTAGACATCCTAGATATTTCTAGGTTAGTCTAGATAGGTGTGAACTCTTGACTAAGTTGGTGTTGAATATTCAACACTCCCCCCTCAACACCTACTTTCCAACTTCTCTTTATCTTAGACGTTTCGGTCCCTTCATAGTTTAAGGATGTTTCGGTCCTCTTCATAGTTTAAGGACGTTTAAGGATGTTTTGGTCCTCTTCATAGTTTCGTTTCAGGAAGTTTAAGGACATTATGGTCCTTCGTAGTTCGAAGTTTATGGTCCCTTCTTAGTTTAGGGACATTTGGGTCCTCTTTGTAGTTTTAGAACATACGGGTTCCATCGTAGTTTAGGGACAGTTTTAGAACATACGGGTTCCATCGTAGTTTAGTTTTCTTCATTTCAGTAAAATACTTTTTGTTTTAGAACAACTCATAGGATTTTAACCCACTTTTGTTGTTCTCTATCTCATCACCACTTGGTGATTGCTTCCGTTTCTTCACAACATTTTTTGTTGTTTCTTCTTCTATTCATCTTTGTTCCAATCACGCTTTTGTTCGAAAACTGTAACACTTCTTTGGTTATCCAGATTCTCTCACAATCTTTCATTTCGTCAAGCTTCTGCCACAAGCTCTAACTATTTTTCTTCTTGTTATTTGATGTTACAAATTTGCCACTTTATCCAGATTTGCCACATTTCTGAATTCGTAACAGATTTGCCACGCTATGACATAATTGTCACACTTTGGTTTGTACGTATTTAAACAAACACCTGTAAACCCATTTAGACTTCATTTGGACATTACAAATTAGGTAATTCCAACACTCCCCCGTAATTTGTAATGGCTATGTTTTTTTTTTTTTTTTGATATTCACCCAATCTCCGTTTGCGGCTCTTATCTCCTCATGCTTGCTTCGCTCGCAGTAAACTCTTTATGTTTGCCGCCACGTACCGCCGTTTTTTTTTTTTTTTTTTTTTTTTTGTTCTTCTTCTTATCACGAGTATGATTTAGTATCTCGTGACAAACATGCCATGCTTTTCTTCGACAATTGAGGAAGCAATCTATTGCTCTTACCCTCAATATTCTTTTTTTTTTTTTTTCTTCCCGATTTGAGGAAACAACCACTTATTGTTCTTACCCTCAAACCCTTCTCTGATCACTTATTAGGAAGTGACCCTTTCTTCTTCTCTTTTATCTTGTTTTTTTTTTTTTTCATGGAGACCCCTTTTTTTTTTTCTTCATGGAGACCCCATTTCTTCTCTTTTAGTATTTCTTGCTCATTTAGTATGTCTCCTAACTTCTGTGTGCAAGCCTCTAAAAATTCAACATTTTTGAAATGTCGATATTACAAAAGCTTTGTCTTGTAGTAGCAGTAGTTTTTTCTTCTTCCAAAGGGGATACATGTCCACCGGCTTCGTGTCACAAGTAGAAACTTGATGTTGTCGTGACAAACATGGCTTTCTTGCCATTTTTTTTTCTCTCAAAACCGAGTAGGTCGTCTCATTGAGGCTCTCTTCCCACAATATGAGGAGGCGATCATTTGAAGCTCTCTTCCTCAATATATGGAGGCATTCGTTGTTGACGTTTTCATGATATCGGCTTCTAAAACTCTTGAACGATTGTGGAGGCAATCCTTGGTGCACTCTTCCCACAATTGTCTTTAGAATTTTGTAAACAATTTGAGGAGGAAAATTATTGCTCTCTTCCCTCAAACTTGTCTTCTGGTCACTTATCAAAAAGTGATTTCTTTTTTCTTCTCTACTTTTGTTTTTCCACATGGAGGCGTTTTTGCTCCTGTGAAGGTAGGATTTTTTTTTATTTTTTTTTTGACAGTTGGAATGGTTGAAATCTTCTTAGTGGTGTTTGCATCTTCTCTTTCTTAAACTTCATATCTTCTCAACTCGAAAGCTTTGAAACCCATCAATTCGTAGCGGAAACTTTTACGCCCATTTCGGATCGAACAAGCTCTGATACCAAGTTAAAATTTATACTCTTATCAAGAACTTAGAAACCTTGATAATATTTTTCGGAGATATACGAGCATCGTGGTGTTGCTCGTATAGAGCTCCTAGAGCTCTAGTAGTGAAGGGTGGAAGCAAGGACTTTGTAACTTGAACTTTGTATTGATTGATTCTTGCTACCTTACTTACAAATGAATACAACATGCCTATTTATAGGCTAGAAAAGAAGAAGAGAACTATGCCTATGGAGGCTAACAACTATGCCTTTGGAGGCTAACAACTATGCCTTTGGAGGCTAACAACTATGCCTTTGGAGGCTTACCAAACCAACTACTAGACAATCTAGTATTCTTGTTTGATTTGTCTAACCCTAGAACACTCATTTTACACATGTTAATTGTCTAATATTGACTCTAGACATCCTAGATATTTCTAGGTTAGTCTAGATAAGTGTGAACTCTTGACTAAGTTGGTGTTGAATATTCAACAGAGATGTGAATTGAACCATAACAATAAGGTACGTATTTATAGTGTTTCGTATACTTGACTCCCAAGTTTCTCAATTAAGGAAATCTAGCACAATTTAGCAATTATAAGTTAAAACACGAACTACTCTTAATTTAGCAATCCCATAGCAGGCATCGAAAATATTCAAGTTATGGCATCCAATCAAACAAAGCTTATATTCTGTGTTTGAGAACGTAAAATGGACTCTCGAACACTCCAAAAGTAACTGCTCAATTCAGCACTAATTCCCCAGACCTAATTCAGCTGAGAAAATTCCTCCGTGAAAATTAATTTACCTATTAGCAAAGACAAGCACAATGTGCCTGCCGTTCTGTTCTGAAACCTATAGAAACGTGTCGCAAGCGCATATAACGCAGGAAAATAGATAACAGAAGAGAACAATCTTGCTTTGTGATGCCCATAAGCCAACCATGCATGCACCTTAAAATGTGAAACGAGTAGTGAAGTAGACGTTCCTGCCGTGCCAACATTGGCACCTAATTTTTCATACTCGAAATCAAGTGTTATAGCCCAGGTATTAGTTGCAGCTAATATCGAAGACTGCGTTGCCAAGATTCCTTTACCAACCAGAGGCAAGTCTAATGGTTCCAAGCTGAATCAACATACTTTGGCTTCAATTTCAAAGCGTCACAAGTGATTGCAGGTTGGTCCCACAAGGTGGGAGTGGCAAGTCACCTGCCGCCTGCTTTTATTGACTCACTTGCCTGCTTTTATTGATAAACAGAAAAAACCGTTAATTTTTTGGGTTGAAATATTACTTCCGTTTTGTGTATTTATAGAGTGTCTGAGGAAATCTCGACACTTAAACCCTAATCATCATCTTCTTCTCCGTCCTGTTTGCAGCTAGGTTGGGCGACTCAGCAATATAGCTTACTACCGATTTGATTTGCAGTATCCATTCATCATTCAGAATCTTGATCATGTATTCGCAAATCAGATCGGTCATGTAATATTGGATTCCTTATCAGTGGGTTGGTTTTGGTGAGTAGAATTGGTGAAGCTGGTCATGCTCTTCAATTGTAAATTTTTAGTTATTTCTCTCGGTCTGCTGCACGATCTGAGATGGCGTTTATGGTAATCAATCTAGGTATTGTTAATTTCGCCTTGGTGATTCTGTTGTTTTGTCGAATGATGTTGCTCGCCTTTATTGGGCCTTATTAGTTTAGTTGTGCCATGCAGATTTAATTATGGCCCGTGTAGCGACGGAGTTTGGCCTGCTCGTTTCCCTTCCTTTTTTTAGACACAATTAACAAAGGTAATAATCCCACATCGTTAATTCCATGTTCGTTAATCTAGTTTATAGGGAAATATTATCGACATTCTATCACCAATTGGTAAGGCTTGGAAAACTTAATTACTGTTGCAGCCATTTCTTGACCAAGCGTCCATGGGGCTTACCCCCACTGGCATCCACGCTTGGGATCGGATGAAGGCACCAACCGTCCATGGGGCTTACCCCCACTGGCAGCCACGCTTGGATGCTATGCTTAATTACCTCCAGTAATCCGGTAACACCAATCTTACCAATTGGTTTTTGTTTTTACTTCTTTGTACTGGTTTTTGTTTTTACTTCTTTTTACGACTGCTGCTGTCATAATTTTGGGACAGTCCATGACAAAAGCTGCGCAGAATAAATATCAATGCTTGGACTGGTATCATATATATGCTTCCAGTACTAACTGCATATCTTGGCAGATTTCATGTCATCTATGTTTTGGTAAATTTCACATTCGTTCTCTTTATTGATCTTAGTTTTGTTTTTAATCAATTCAATCTGAAATCTTACGAGTTTCATTTTGGAATGATGGGTACGGTAACTAGAACTACTGACTTCCAGACTGCCTCATGAGTCTTGACCAACTAGGCCATGCTTCATTTTAGAACTATTTTCTGCAGGATAGGTGCATTTTGTGTGGTTGTTGAGAGACCGCAGGAGCCCTCTTTTTGGGATTCATTGTCTGATGTCCTATTACATTTTTTGAAATTATTACTTGGGTTGGTAACTCAATGTACTTGGCTACCTGTTCTAATAATGGTGCCTAAAAATTTACTCTTGCCATGGGTGATTTCTATCTTCCGCACTTTTGCTTCTATCTTGTCATGGGATTGAAATGTTTTATATCCGGTTTAGAGCAAAACAATTTCCTATTTAGAGTTTCAGACGACATGGCTGATAAACCTTGGAACTGCTTAGTTGACAGTAGAAAATAAAGGTGAACTGTTTCTGATTTCGCTTGTTGTCAGTTATTTCTTATGCTTTTCTTTCGATTTGAGAACCCCTATACTTCTTCAAATTCTAATGGGTATAAATATTGTTTCTAATGCCCTTATAGTTGGAAACATCTTAATTTTTTGGTTATATTTTGTTCTCACTGAGTTCATAGTTCTTTTGACCATCAAATCTTTTGTAGTCTCCATTGTATTTTTCTATTTCTTGGGCGTCATTATATCAACAAGCTCTTACCCGGTGCATACGCACCGGATTTTTGGCCTCCTTATGCTTCAACTGGAATAACACATAGTACTATGTAGAGGTCTTCTACATTTTCGCATTGCTAAAAGTATTAGTATATGATTAAATGGTGTAAAACTCCTTGATGGATCCACATATGGAACAAAGTTAGAACATTTTCGTAGAAAAGAAAAAAAAATAAACCAGAACATGTGTATCCTCAGTGTCCACTGAAGTGAAAGATCAAAATCTTGCATGTATTCTAACTGCAAGCACTATATTGCACTAAGTTGGCCATTTTTTAGCACAATCTAATAGTGAGCAACTAACCAAATTTGCTAGACTGTAGTAGCTAGCTAAGCCATGGATGATGGAAACCAAAAGTCTGCAGTGCTGGTAAGCCATGTGTTAGTGCGCGAAAACCCAATTTACACTATTTTTTTTTTCCTAACCTTTTTTTGTTCAATTTCTTCTCGACACATATCAGCAAGCCGAATATTGGAAATGAACCGAAATGAAACAAACATCGTAAATAAGACCTAACTGAAAACATCTACAAAAAAGATTGCAATCTTAGTTAAGGATCATATCTCAGTGAAGTTTGTTTAGTCTATAACTAAGCAAATTAGAAATCAGTCAAAACTGCAATATAACCACTTTGTTCTCCTTATGATAAATTGGAGCAAATGTTTGACCCATATTGCTTCCTTAATATACCTTCCTATAGCGAGAAAATCAAAGCCTAGTCTAAAAGATGTATCAAGCAGACATTTCCCTGAGATATCAACAAATACTGAATTAGTTAATTTCTATTGTAAAAAAGACGGAAGACCAAAACAAAAATTAATTTAGTAATGTTGATTTATTGATCCTACTGTGGAGATAGTAGATTAAATTAGTTGAGTAAAATAACATTTTCATTCAGGAATCTTTCCAAGTGCATCAGTGCAATTAAAGGAGTTGAGAATTTCATTTCTTGAGTTGAGTATTTCTTTTCCTGAAAATTTTGTTTGGAATACAATGACAACATAAAATCCGAACTATACTGCCTCTACTTCACTGGGTTTTATGAGATTACCATCTTAGAGTCCTCCATTTAGGGTCTATATAAGCTAAGAGATTCTTCACATTTTCTTAAAGCAAGTAATAAAGAAATATTTTCACGATCTCTGATCATTTGTCTGAAGTAGTAAAGCGTGAGAGGAGATGTTATCACTGATCCAAGAAAAATAAATATAAAAACTCTATTTACAACTCGTCAGAATCTTATAGTTCTCTTAGAATAGATGAAATTGTACCTGCATTACTTTACTCTAAATAATTGAGCAAAGAGACCATGTATAGTCTTTCATTCATTGTCTCCATTTCTTCTCGACATATAACAGTAAGCCGAATCCTGGATATGAATCAAATTGAAACAAACATCGTCAAGAAAATCTAACCAAAAAACATCGACAAAAAGATTGCACTCTTACAACCCGTTCGTTTCAAGGAATTGTATTCCTTGAAATCAAATTCCTAGGGAATGCGTCTAATTCCTTGAACCGAACGGGACAAATGAACTCTATGTAATTGGGAATTTTAATTCCTAGGAATCCAATTCCCTCCAAAATGATAGATTTCCATTGCATTAGTCCAATGATGCAATGGAATTGGATTCCGGGGTAAAAACAAAGGTAATTGAATTACCTCAACCGAACATAATTTTTTTGGATTGTAATCCAATTCCTTGGAATTCAATTCCAAGAATCGGATTACCCCAGAATTGAATTCCTAGGATTCTAATTCTCTCAACCGAACGGGCTGTTAAGGTCATATCACAGTGAAGTTTGTGTAATCTGTAATTATGAGCAAATTAGCAATCAGTCAAAACTGCATTATAACCACTTTGTTCTCCTTGTGATATTTTTTTCTTTTTTTGTTGAAGGGTAAATTGGATAGCAAATCTTTGACCCATATTGCTTCTCTAATGTACCTTATTGTAGGGAAAAAATCAAAACGTAGTCCAAAACACGTATCACACAGTCACTTCCGTCTGATATCCGAAAATACTGAATTAATTAATTTCTATCATAGAAGGAAGAAAGTACAAAACCAAAACCAAAACCAATTCCAAGTAGATGACGTAAACTTGAT
This sequence comes from Papaver bracteatum, assembly GCA_023529315.1. Classification (NCBI taxonomy): domain Eukaryota; kingdom Viridiplantae; phylum Streptophyta; class Magnoliopsida; order Ranunculales; family Papaveraceae; genus Papaver; species Papaver bracteatum. Next base: position 152,751 of record JAJJWX010004854.1, read on the forward strand.
TTATTGATCCTTCCAATGGAGATGGTAGATTAAGTTTGTTGGCTAGAATAACATTTCCATTCATGAATCTTTCCAAATATATCTGCGTACATAAAAGAGTTGAGTATTTCTCTCCTGGAAATTGAAACTTTTGTTTGGAATACAATGAGAACGTACGTAAAAATCGGAACTCACTGAACTTTGGGTCTTCTGAGATTACCATCGTAAGTGTTTTAGAGTCCTTCATTTTATTAGCCGGCTATTTGAATCGGCAAAGAAATTCTTCACAATTTGTAGACCAAGTAATAAATAAGTATTTTCATGATCTCTGCTCATTTGTTTGAAGTAGTAACGCGTGAGAGGAGATCTGATCATTGATTAAAAAAAAGAGCTCTATTCACTGGCACTGCTCGTCAGAATCTTATATATTACTTGGAATGGATGAAATTGCGCCCGTATGAGTGATTTGATAGGAAGAATACCCATTAATAGGATCATTAAAGTTAAAGTTGAAAGTACGTGTCTTTTCAGATTGGAATGTTGTTGTGACTGTTGGAGGCGCCATTTGGATTGTATAGGAAATGGCCGTGAATGATTTTGTTTCTTTTAACATGTACGTAGCACATAATATATACCCAATACACCATCCTTTGCCGTTTAATAAAAATACACCAACATAAAACTTAGAAACAAGCTACTAATTTTTTCTCTCTCTTCTTTCACTCCCTTCTCAAAAGCCTAGAGAAAACTCATCATCTTCTTCCTTCTTTGCTCAGATCTAGTCCTTTTGGGGCTAGATCTGAGCAAAGATTGTTTGTTTTTAGTTATTTTGAATAAATTTTTTCTCTATTTGAGCGATTTTTTTCTTCGCCATTAGGGCGATTATTCCCTTCGCTATTAGGGCGATTTTATCTACACTTTTGATTGTGTTTCATTCTATAGATTTGTTCGTGATTTGGTTTGTTGGATACAAGTACACCGGCGATTTGACGGAGGCAAGATCAAATTATTCTATTATTCTTCAACAGAATAATAAATTTAGGGTTTCTGGGCTTCTCGCTACGCATGAGTTTTTGGGAAAATCACTCCTCTCCCATAGGAGTATCTCTTTTCAAGAAGAAAATCAATCAAAATGGTCGAACTATGATTTCGAATACCATTCCTTCTCCAATCTCAACATACAAGATTTGGGGTGCTATCGGTGTGGATCGCTCTTTCTCTTCGCGATTTATTTTCGTTTTGCATCTATCATTGTATTTGTTTCATGTTTATGTTGTACTTGTTTTTTCTTAAAAACCATCATGTAAACCTTTCTTATTTGGAATGAAATACTAATGGTTTGATTATCAAAAAAAAAAAAAATAAAAAATAAAAAAAAATACACCATATATTGCGGAAATGGTCGAAGAGATGCGTAACCTAAGGTTACTCAGTCATTATGTATTCATTTTCACCTTCCAAAGTTATGCGGTTTCTTAACTTCCAAATATCTTAATTAGTGACTCTTCAAAGTTTCTTGTCTGTAACAGTGGCGGCTGTTGGAGGGGGCAATAACGTGACATGGAAACTCAATGCTGACAATTACTGTGATAGCCAATCAGGTAGCGATGATAGGGATTTTTAGTGCTGATGTGGCTTCACCAAAAGTAAGAGTAATTGTGGTGTCGACATGTGGCAACTTGGGGGTCCATTATTATAAAGAAAGATTACATGATGCCGTTGTATATGTTTGTTTCTGCAGTAATGGGCAGAGAGTGCATGTTAGTTGTGTAGACACCTATATTGTAAAAGGCGAGCGCCAGCCTGGCAAAAAAAGGCGCCTAGGCGCCAAATTATACCTAGTTCTGTTTTTTTCTAAAAAAAAAGCCTCGCCTTGCCTAGCGCCTTTTACAACATAGGTAGACATCAATCTTTGTTTGCGTATAATAACATTTTGCTCCCAGGGAATTAACTGTCTGACAATACCCAATATTTGTTTGCGTATTTCAGGAAAGTTCACCTAACACGCAGCAGGAAGCTGCTAACTCGTCCAGATAACCCTGCCATTCCTTTGATTTCCGATTTACTAGCATTTCCTAATGGTGTTAAGTACTGACAATTTGTTCATGCAGTTGAAAATTTTCGTCTTTAATTGTTAATTGAGTGTTGTGGAATGGGTTATTCACTTTCATCGGCTCCAACTTGTACTAGAAACTGTAGCAATTGTATGTGTTCTTGCATTTCTCCTTCCTCTATGAAGCTAGCCTTTTTTGTTTTACTCTACAAACACGATATTGAGATCAAATGCCTGATGCATGGTGTAGTATATGACTTGATAGTGGATTGTCGGTGGTTTGGTTCTAGTGGACTGTCGGTCAAGTGGTGGAGCACTAAAGGATTAATGGATGGAGCACTAAAGGATTAATGGATGGAGCACTCTTTATGAAGTGTCGACATATATTCTTTTGGAGCCTATATAAGGCTTTTCATTTGTTCCATTGTAAACATATCAGTGATCCCAAATCAGTTCCAAAACAAGAGAGAAAGAGAGAGTGTGAGGAAGCCATTGTAGGCTTGTTCTTAAGAGAGTGTAAGGGGTGAATCATACTCTTGTAAACTTGTTCTAATCATAGTGCAACATTATCGTCGTCTTCCAAAGTGGATGTAGATCATCTTGATCGAACCACTATAAATCCTTGTGTTGTGTGTGTGCCTATTTTACTTTTGATTTCATTTATATTTCAATTCTCTATTGATTGTGCTAAGAAGAGTCATTGGTCAAAACAAATTGGTATCAGAGCTCCGGGTAAAAACGATCTACGATGGCGGCAAAGTATGAGATTGAGAAATTTGATGGAAGGAATGATTTTAATTTATGGAGGCTAAAGATGAGGGATGTTTTGGTGCAACAAGGTTTGGTGAAAACTTTGAAGGGGAAAACGGCTCTAGCAGAAACATTGAAGGATGAAGAAAAAGATGAGCACTTGGAGAAAGAACATTAATTCTATTGTTTTGAGCAACGAGGTCTTGAGAGAAGTTGCGGCGGAAACGACACCGGACGGGCTATGGAACAAGTTGGAGAAGAGGTATATGACTAAATCTGTAACTAATCGTTTATATCTTAAGAAGAAATTACATACTCTTAAAATGCATGAAGGAATGTCTATTATAAATCATATTGATGATTATAATAAAATTCTCTTGGATTTGGAAAATATTGAGGTCAAAATTGAAGATGAAGACCAAGCCTTGGGTTTTCTTTGTTCCTTACCACCATCTTATGAAAATTTTGTTGATACCGTAATGTATGGAAAAAATACAATTTCCATGGAAGACGTTAAAGCGGCTTTGAACTCTAAGGAGTTAAAGAAGACGGGTATCGACGGTAAAGATAATTCGGGAGATGGGTTGTTTGTTAGAGGAAGAGGAAACCAAAAAGGCGTATTTGATAGGAGTAGATCAAAGTCAAGGTCTAAATCAAAATCCGGTAAATTCTATTGCTTTCATTGTAAGGAAAAGGGGCATTTCAAGATGGATTGTCCAAAATTGAAGACTGTAGAGAAGAATACCAACCAAGGCACCGCAGCAAATGTTGAAGCAGAAAGTGATGATGGAGCGGTTCTCACGGTTCATACCGAAATCTCGGAGAATGGGTGGATTCTTGATTCGGGGTGTACTTTTCACATGTGTCCTCATAAAGAGTGGTTTACTACTTATCAAGCTAGAGAAGGTGGTAAAGTTCTTATGGGAAACAATGTCACTTGTAAAGTGGTGGGTGTAGGTACAATTCAAATTAAGATGTATGACAGTATGGTGAGGACTTTAACTAAGGTTAGGCATGTTCCGGACCTGAGAAGAAATCTTATTTCTTTGGGTACGCTTGATTCAAATGGCTGCAAGTATCAAGGTGAAGGTGGAGTTATTCGTGTCTCAAAAGGAAGTCTTAAAATTATGAAGGGAGAGAGAATTAATGGTCTTTATACGCTGCAAGGTACTACTGTGACGGGTGATGCAAATGTATGTTCTTCAAGTTCTGATGATGATACTACCAAGTTGTGGCATATGCGGCTAGGGCATATGAGCGAGAGGGGGTTGGATTTTTTGAGCAAGAAGGGATTGCTTTGTGGTCATAAAACAGGCAAGATTGATTTTTGTGAACATTGTGTCTTTGGAAAGCAGTGTAGAGTCAAGTTCAGTACAACTATTCATAACACCAAGAGTATTCTGGATTATATTCATTCTGATCTTTGGGGTCCTTCTCGGGTCGATTCACATGGTGGTGGTAGATATATGCTGACGTTCATTGATGATTTCTCAAGAAAAGTATGGGTATTCATACTTAAACACAAAGATGAAACTTTTGTCAAGTTCAAGCAATGGAAGACTATGGTTGAGAAGCAAACCGGAAGACAAATAAAGTATTTGAGGAAAGACAATGGTTTGGAATTTTTTGGGGGTGAGTTCAATGAGTTCTCCAAGGAGCAAGGGATTGTGAGACACCGCACAGTCATAAAAACACCACAACAAAATGGTGTTGCAGAAAGGATGAACAAAACCATAATGGAGAAGGACGGTGCATGCTCTCTAATGTCGGGTTACCAAAGCAGTTTTGGGCAGAAGCAGCAAACACATCAGCTTATTTAGTGAACAGATCTCCATTGACTGCCATTGAGTGCAAGACTCCAAATGAAGTTTAGACAGGTTCGCATGCTAACTATGAACACTTGAAGATATACGGATGTCCAGCCTATTCTCATGTGAATGAGGGGACGCTAGAGCCTAGAGCAAAAAAGTGTATATTTCTTGGGTATGCAAAGGGCGTGAAAGGCTACAGGTTATGGTGTCCAGCAGAAAGATCAAACAAGTTTCTTATCAGCAGAGATGTGAAATTTGATGAGCAATCGATGTTGAAGCCAAAGAATGAAGAACTAGATGGAGAAGCTGAAGAGGGTGTTAGTGATAAGGTGGAGCTTGGTGACAAGGTGGAACTTGAGGTGCAAGTTCAAGGAAGCAATAAGACTGTTTTTTATGATGATGATGATGATCAAGATATTGTGGAAGAACCTGCCCAGGAAGAAGAAGCACAAGGTCATCAGTACAATCTTGTAAGAGACAGAGAGAGGAGGCAAGTTAAAGCACCTCAGAGATACGGCCATGTTGATTTGGTTGCATATGCATTTGCAGTTGGTGAGAGCATAGATAGGGATGATCCAACAACCTATGAAGAAGCAATCGGTGGTGAAGAATTAGCAGAATGGGGAGCATATGCAATTGAAGAAATTGAGTCTCTTGACAAGAATGGCACTTGGGAGATAGTTGCAAGACCAAAAGGGCAGAATATTGTTGGAAGCAAATGGGTCTTCAAGAAGAAACAAGGTACTTCAGATGGTGAAGGAACAAGGTACAAGGCAAGGCTTGTGGCAAAGGGGTTTACGCAAAGAGAAGGCATTGACTACAATGAGGTATTCTCTCCTGTTGTTAAATATAGTTCTATTAGAACATTGCTTGCTATAATTGCTTTGAAAGATCTAGAGTTAGAACAACTAGATGTTAAGACGTCTTTCCTTCATGGTGATTTGGAAGAGCGTATTTATATGCAACAACCAAAGGGGTTTGAAGTTCCTGGCAAAGAATAACATGTATGTTTGTTGAAGAAATCTTTGTATGGTTTTAAGCAATCTCCAAGGCAGTGGTATAAACGTTTTGATAGTTGTGTATATCACAGGAAACTCCAAAATGGTTCATTTGTGTATTTACTCTTGTATGTTGATGATATGTTGATTCCTTGCAAAGACATGTCAGAGATACAGAAGATGAAGGAGCAGTTGAGTAGTGAGTTTGAGACGAAGGATTTGTACGCAGCAAAGAAGATATTGGGCATGGAGATTCATAGAAACCCATCTGAAGGCAAGTTGCATTTGTCCCATAAGGCTTACATCGAGAAGGTGTTGGAGCGGTTTGGTATGAAAGATGCAAAACCAGTAAGTACTCCTTTGGCAGCTCATTTTAAACTTTCTAGAAAGCAATCACCTCAAACTGCAGATGAGGAAGAGTATATGTCTCGAGTTCCATATGCAAGCGCAGTTGGTAGCATCATGTATGCTATGGTTTGTACAATGCCGGATATCGCACAAGTTGTGAGTGTGGTAAGTAGATACATGGGAAGTCCAGGGAAGGCTCATTGGCAAGCTATAAAGTGGATTTTGAAGTATCTAAGGGGAAGTACAGATGTTGGTTTAGTGTTTGATAAACACTATGGTGATTCGACGAATGTTGTGGGTTATGTTGATTCCGATTATGCAGGTGATCTTGATAGAAGAAGGTCATTGACAGGGTATACTTTGACATTGTGTGGTAGTAATATCAGTTGGAGGTCAGTTTTGCAAATCACAGTTGCATTGTCTACAACTGAGGAAGAGTACATGGCAGCCGTGGAAGCAGTGAAGGAAGGTATATGGTTGATGGGTTTGGTTGGTGATTTGGGTTTCAAGCAAGAGAATGCAACTTTGTTCTGTGATAGTCAAAGTGCCATTCACTTGACCAAGAACCAGATGTATCATGAGAGAACGAAGCACATCGATGTCAGGTATCATTTTATCTAGGATGCAGTTGAGGAAGGTAGGATAGCGATGCTAAAGGTTCCTACAGCGGATAACCCTGAAGACATGTTGAAGAAGCCAGTTCCAAGTATCAATTTCAAATATTGTTTGGACATGGTTGGTGTCAACAGGTGTTGAGATCCCTTGAGGGGCTGAGAGAAGACGATGATGATGAGTGGTGATGGTATTCAAGTCAAGGTGGAGATTTGTAGTATATGACTTGATAGTGGGCTGTCGGTGGTTTGGTTCTAGTACAGTGTCGGTCAAGTGGTGGAGCACTAAAGGATTAATGGATGGAGCACTAAAGGATTTATGGATGGAGCACTATAGGCTCGGTGGATGGAGCACTCTTTATGAAGTGTCGACATATATTCTTTTGGAGCCTATATAAGGATTTTCATTTATTCCATTGTAAACATATCAGTGATCCCAAATCAGTTCCAAAACAAGAGAGAAAGAGAGAGTGTGAGGAAGCCATTGTAGGCTTGTTCTTAAGAGAGTGTAAGGGAGTGAATCATACTCTTGTAAACTTGTTCTAATCATAGTGCAACATTATCGTCGTCTTCCAAAGTGGATGTAGATCATCTTGATCGAACCACTATAAATCCTTGTGTTGTGTGTGTGCCTATTTTACTTTTGATTTCATTTCTATTTCAATTCTCTATTGATTGTCCTTAGAAGAGCCATTGGTCATAACACATGGGTTAAGGTGTGTTGGCATATCTATCCTTTTCTCGTGCATGTTTGGCATTGGAAGTGTCTTTAGTCTTTAGTTGTTAACATGGATGATTTTAGACAATTTTATTGGCTCTAATTTGGCCGTCCGGACTTTGCTTAGGAGAGTTCAAACAAAACCATTCCTAATAATAATATTCGGAACATAAAAAGCAAAACTAGTGGTAAAACAATCAACAGTTTTAAGGGTACCCAACAAGATGAAAGTTCAGTACACATCATAGGCTGGCTATACAATACGGCCGATGGAGCCCCTCCTTGTGTATCATCTAGACCTCAAGAAGTTGAACCGAAAGTGCAAAAAATGTTAAATTTCTAATTTAATAATTTTATTTTCATTCCACACTTACCTGTCCTAAATGCAATGGCCGAGACCTTAACTCACACATCCTCCAAGATCAGCCACAATCAAACAAGGAACAATCAGATTCACACGGAGTTTAACCCTAAAAATCCCTCCAGAGAAAATTAGCAGTTCTATAATCTATGGAAGAGAGAGTGGGTGTGAGACTGTGGAAGAGATAGTTCGAGGAAATAAGATAGAAAAGTCTTTAGTTTTTGGATTATTTTCGTTTTCGCCTATCGTTCAAGGTGCCTTGGTAAACACCTCTGAAACCACTTTCTCCTATTTTCCTTTCCTGACAGAAGTTGTTTGTAGCAGAAACCAGATTTTTGTGAGAGAATTTTTTGGCCTAACTCCTCTTTCTGAGAGAAGCTTATTTACAGCTGAACGAGTGGATTTATGATAAATCCTTACCATCACATATCTAGGATCCCATTCCTCATCGTAAAATTGAGAATCAAATTCAAGTATTCAACAGAGATAATCTTCTGTAATGACGATTCGTATGTTTCCTCGAAAAGGCCTAAAAATTTAGGTTACAAAGTTGGTGCAACAAAGAATGCAATACCTTCAATATGGTCTTCATACCCATCGTTGTTGATTGAAAATGTGAAATTGAGTAGTGAAGTCTAACACTCTAAGATGTTCCTGCCGTGCTAATTATTGTCACCTAAATTCTCATACTCGAAATCAAGTGTTATAGTCATAATATAATCAACTAACGAAGATAACTTCTCGGAGATTTCGATACGCAACTCTGAACTGTCACCGAAACTGAAAGTGGGAAAGGGTGAGCACATCATCCCTAAAAGGGGTGCCCACCAGGAAAAACATTTAAACTTTAAAGAAATCATGAGCAAGATTTGGGAAACAATTCATGTTTTCCCAAACATCAACAAGTGACCAAGTCACTGACATAGACAAACATGTATATGAAAAAGCTCCTTCTTCAAACAATGTACTAATATGGTTGTGCAATTTCGAACTCGAAAATCCACACCTAATCGTACATATGGATGTCGACAATTACGAACTCGCAAACTGCCGACCAATATATCATCATAAAAGCTCTAGGTATAAATGTGAAGGAGCGTATCCTATATACCACAGGTGGAAATTCTTATTTCCCATAAAAATTCATATTGACATTCAAACAATTCAAGTCCTTTCCAAACCATGGAAAGATTACAAAGAATCAACAGAACACTCATAATACAAATTGAACAGTGTATGAAATACATAAACAGACAATGCATGAGTTTTTTAAACATAAACTTTTGTAAAAGAAACAACAATGGTTTCAAAAGAGTTAAAAGTATTCCCACCTCATTTGATGACAAACCACGCCTACCTCGAGATCCACGATCCACTGGTTCGTCCGTTGAATTGAACGTTGTTAATAACGAACTGTTAATCACACAAGAACTCTAAGATTCTATCCAAAATGGCTCACACAAGAATTATACAAATCTAACTAATAGTCCTAAGCCCATTTACGTATCTATACCCTTTTATTATCTATTTTTAACCCATCTAAGGTTTAGTAATTCAGTTAGGTTATTTCTCTAGTCCACTAAATAAGTCTAGCAACCAACTACAACTTTGTAGAAGAAGTCAATGGCTAAATCAGACCATAAGGGTCAAATACATCAAAATATGAAAACTAAACCTAAGACCAAGCCCACTAAACAAGGCCACTACACAAGGCCTGGCCCAACAGGTTCACTAACGGTCAAAGGTCAACTAATAGTCAACGTCCAAGTTCAGGTCAAGGTCCAGGGTCAATGGTCAAGCTTAGTCAACGGATTCAACTCAGTCAAGATTCACTAAGTCAACTCTGGTCAAGGTCTGGTCTGGTCTGGTCTTGGCTCATTGAGTCAAGCCGATTCAACTCAAACAGATACACTGAGTCAGCTGAGCAAATTAGTCAGACATCTGACTAGGATGACTAACAGCCTAATTCTCAAGAACAGAGGTTCATACAATTACTATACATATCATTTATTCAAATAGAGTTCAACAATTCAATTACAAACACGACTACAGCCTACCTGCAATTCAACAGTTCCAAGCTTTCATTGCAATCACTATTCACAACTCTATAATCACCATTCTTCTTCATTCCCTCAATTCTATAAGATTAAACACAAACACTACTTCATCTAAATCACAAACATACATTTAAGTTATGTAAACTTCATAACTAATTCACAACCATAAACTTGGCATACCTGGAATGGCAGCTTTAAGCTCCTATAAGAGATATTCAACTCCATACACTCATTAAACATTTATTCTTATAGCTCAGTTACATAACATCATTGTTCCCAGCTTCAATTAACAACTACGACTCCCTCTCGCCAAACAACCAACCACCCCCTTCAGTTCAACCTCTAAAGACTCCATAACCCCCAAAACATATTGTACTCATTCTTCAACAACATCATCTTCGATATAACTAATCCACCTTAAATAACTTGTATCACCACTTGCAATCTGAACTGCAGTTACAACTTATAAAACCATCTGGAGATCACAATTTTCTCCACAGTAAACCATAATGCATCTCCACCTTCAAATCCAACTACACAGACAAAGCCAACAATATCACCATCTCACTTCACCTGCAACCCCAATTTCCATTTAATACTAACACATACAAAGTTCATACATATATCCCCTTCAACTTCAACAATCTTCCTATTAGTTCAACAATACCACCAATGACTTATATCTCCACTTCAACAATCTGCAGTACTCATTCCTTCTACAGACCCTAACATTCATCTATATAATCAATACTTGTATCTTCCAAGCATACAACATTATTCCCCTGCCATTCATCATAAACACTCTACAACCTTAAACTGACAACTCCATTCCACAATAATCTGAATCCTGGTTCATTCCCAACAAATAAAACTACACAATTACCTCAATCAACTCAAAATACCGAAATTATAACAAGTATAGACTTACCCAAACTTTAACAAACTCTGAATTGACACCAATAATAACTTCAACACCTTCTTACTGACATAATCGATCCCTAACCTTCATCAGCAACATTAGTTCTCAACCAAAACTTAATTCAATTCTTCTTGAATTGAATCAACACCTGAACTGACACCACCATCACCAGATCGACCAACCCATCTCTAATATAACCCCTAGAACATCAAATTCATCTTCTAAACCTTCAATTTCATCTTCCCTGAATTTGCTTTACAAAACCTAATTCACTGGTTCAATCATCAAACAACACAACAACTTTCATCAATCATCAAATAAGAACATACCAATCCTCTAACTTCTTCTAATTCATCATTAATCATCACCAAATCTAACTATTAATTCTTCTCTGAGGTTGTCCTGAGAAACCCTAACTCTAACTTCTTCGATTCATCATCAAAACAGCTTCAGAACTTCAATTAACTCTTTACCCATGACTCTTCATCTAACAACAGCTCCATGCAAATCTACCTTCAAAACCAGAAACCCTAACTTACTGAATATCTATGAATATCACTTCTTCTGAATCTAATTGAATCACACAACTATCTTCACCACTAACAATCGATTCTTGATATTTCCCTTCTTATTACGATCTCGAAATCTCGATTTTGATTCACAAATTATCATCAGTGGGAAGAACAGGAAAGAGTGGAAGAGAAGAAGGAGAAGGAAGAAAAAAAAGAAAAGATAAGAAGAAAGACAATCTTCTCGACTTGGTCTTGATAAGGCCGACCAAAATTGCTAACGGCGCCCGTCCAAACGATAAGGGCAACCAGGAGGTTTAATTTGATGATATCTTCTTCGTCTGGTATCCGAATGCCATGTTCGAGATGTCCATTCCACGTAACTTTCCGATATCTATCTAACGACACTAGTCTCGTATCTAAATCGTTGTTAGATTAATTTTGATTAGTTAAAATCCATATTAATTAATCGAGTTATTATTGGGTAATTCGTCTCTTAATCGTCCCTTGATCAACTCTTGACCGGTATAATAACATTGACGAGCTTGAGGGTCTTTACATCTTCCCTACCCAAAACCAACCAATTCTCCTCCACTTTGTGACCGAAGCAAGTCCGGAACGGCCATTTCTTGGTTTAGGCTGGATTTGTACATATTGATATCTCGAATCAAAAGTACTCCCTTGCAGTACATTGTTTAGGGTTTAAATTATTTCTCACCCGCACATCCGAAATTACCGAAATCAGCAGAAACCATTTTCACCTACAAACAATTGGCGACCACAGTGGGAGATTGATCTTTCGGTTACATTGTCGATTTTCGACCGTTGATTTCGTGCTTCGACCCAGACGTCAAGATGGTAGAAGAAGACGATCCACTCCGACTCAGTTACCAGATGACCCGATTATCAGTCATGACACGACAAGGGATGACTGGGGATTCTTCCACTGGAGAAGTCACACACTTCTCCACTCATTTCAACTTTTCCATTCAAAAAACAACACCATCTTATGGTGCTGGCCTTGCCTTCTTTATTGCTCCTATTGGTTATCCAATCCCTCCGAATTCACCTGGTGGATTCCTGGGCCTTTTTAATACTACAATAACTGATAAAACATCTCTCAATCAGATCGTTCATGTTGAATTTGATTCATTTCCAAATCCTGAATGGGATCCAGAGTTTCAAAATGTGGGTATTAATAATAATTCCATCAAGTCTGTTGTTTTTGTTCCTTGGAAGCTACCTTACATAGTGAGGATGTTGGGAACGCGTGGATCGCTTATAATGCTACTACTAAGAATCTTAGTGTTTATTGGACATATGATAAGAATCCTGTTTATCGAGGAGAATCTCTTCTTTCATACCAAGTTGATTTGAAGCAGATTTTACCAGAAAGTGTTACCGTAGGATTCTCCACTGCTACCGGTATGACTAGTGGGCGGCATATTCTTTTGTCATGGGATTTCAATTCAACTTTGGTAATTCAGGAAAAAGAAGTACCAGATGGGAAACCAAATGTCAAATTGATAGTTGGATTGTCTGTGTCTGGAACTGTTTTAGTAGGACGTGTTCTTGCTTTAGTTCTGGTATGGCTGATGAGGTCTAGAAGACGAAGAGTTAGAAAACAGAAAGAGAAAGTTAACTTCACCTCTGACTTCGAAAGAGGAGCTGGTCCAAGGAGGTCCTTGCTTAGAGAACTAGTTTCAGCTACAAACAATTTCTCAGAGGAAAGAAAACTAGGGGAAGAAGATCTCTAGTGGGTCTAGACAAGGTCAAAAGGAGTACATAACGGAGGTCAGGATCATCAGTCGATTAAGACACCGGAATTTGGTGCAGCTCTTTGGTTGGTGTCATGAGAGTGGTGAGTTTTTGCTTGTTTATGAATTGATGCCTAATGGTAGTCTAGATTCTCATCTGTTTGGCCGAAGAAGTCCCCTTATGTGGGCTGTCAGATACAAAATAGCTCTTGGGTTGGCCTCTGTGCTGCTCTACCTTCATGAAGAGGGAGAGCAATGCTTAGTCCATCGCGATATCAAATCTGTTAGAATACGGGCATCCAACTCAAAACCAATTGGCAATGAGTGGAGAGGCCCTAAGGGATTATAAAACCGCAGGATCTTATATGCCCAGACAATGTGGGACTAATAATCTCAACAAAATCAAGCAACATAATGTTGGATTCAAATTTCAACGCAAAACTCGGTGATTTTGGTCTAGCTCGGCTCATGGATCATGAACTAGGTCTGCAATCAACAGGTTTAGCTGGGACATTAGGCTATTTAGCACCAGAATACGTAAACACAGGCAAGGCTAGTAAAGAATCCGTTGACTTTTGTAGTGTAATGCCTTGAATGCACTTTCGGTGGAGTACTTTCTTTATGTTAAATATACTAAAGAAGAAGTGAAGCTTTCGGCACAAACTTTCCTTTAGCTTTCGGCGGACAGTGCATGGTTAGTGGGCACTAATGAGTATGTCGTATGGTTGCTTTCGGCGGACGGTGCTGTCATTCTTTGTCTACTAGTGGAGCACTAATGAGTATGTCGTTTCATGAGCTAGTGGAGACTACTGTGGGCATGTCGAGAGTATCTCATTCATGCTATAAATATAGCCTTCTTGTTTCATTGTAGAGTATCCCAACAATTAGAGTTCATCAGAGAGAGTGTTTAAGAGAAACACTAAGTGTTCTAGAGAGAGTGTAAGGCAGCCAGTGTTGGCTTGTTCTTCAGAGAGTGTTTTAGATCATACTCTTGTAACCTTGTTCATATCATAGTGCAACGTTATCGTCGTCTTCCAAAGTGGATGTAGATCATCTTGATCGAACCACTATAAATCCTTGTGTTGTGTGTGTGTCTATTTTATATTTGTTTTCATTTCTATTTCAATTCTCAATTGATTGTGCTTAGAAGAGCCGTTGGTCATAACAAATTGGTATCAGAGCTTGGTTAAAAACGATCTACGATGGCGGCAAAGTATGAGATTGAGAAATTTGATGGAAGAAATGATTTCAATTTATGGAGGCTAAAGATGAGGGCTGTTTTGGTGCAACAAGGTTTGGTGAAAACTTTGAAGGGGAAAACGGCTCTAGCAGAAACATTGAAGGAAGAAGAAAAAGAAGAACTCATGGAGAAAGCACATGGATTAATTCTATTGTGTTTGAGCAACGAGGTCTTGAGAGAAGTGGCAACGGAAACGACACCGGACGGGCTATGGAACAAGTTGGAGAAAAGGTATATGACTAAATCCGTAACTAATCGTTTATATCTTAAGAAGAAATTACATACTCTTAAAATGCATGAAGGAACGTCTATTATAAATCATATTGATGATTATAATAAAATTCTCTTGGATTTGGCAAATATTGATGTCAAAATTGAAGATGAAGACCAAGCTTTGGGTTTGCTTTGTTCCTTACCACCATCTTATGAAAATTTTGTTGATACCGTAATGTATGGAAAAAATACAATTTCCATGGAAGACGTTAAAGCGGCCTTGAACTCTAAGGAGTTAAAGAAGACGGGTATCGACGGTAAAGATAATTCGGGAGATGGGTTGTTCGTTAGAGGAAGAGGAAACCAAAAAGGCGGATTTGATAGGAGTAGATCAAAGTCAAGGTCTAAATCAAAATCCGGTAAATTCTATTGCTTTCATTGTAAGGAAAAGGGGCATTTCAAGAAGGATTGTCCAAAATTGAAGACTGTCGAGAAGAATACCAACCAAGGCACCGCAGCAAATGTTGAAGCAGAAAGTGATGATGGAGCGGTTCTCACGGTTCATACCGAAAGCTCGGAGAACGGGTGGATTCTTGATTCGGGGTGTACCTTTCACATGTGTCCTCATAAAGAGTGGTTTACTACTTATCAAGCTAGAGAAGGTGGTAAAGTTCTTATGGGAAACAATGTCACTTGTAAAGTGGTGGGTGTAGGTACAATTCAAATTAAGATGTATGACGGTATGGTGAGGACTTTAACTAAGGTTAGGCATGTTCCGGACCTGAGAAGAAATCTTATTTCTTTGGGTACGCTTGATTCAAATGGTTGCAAGTATCAAGGTGAAGGTGGAGTTATTCGTGTCTCAAGAGGAAGTCTTACAATTATGAAGGGCGAGAGAATTAATGGTCTTTATACGCTGCAAGGTACTACCGTGACGGGTGATGCAGCTGTATGTTCTTCAAGTTCTGATGATGATATTACCAAGTTGTGGCATATGCGGCTAGGGCATATGAGTGAGAGGGGGCTGGCTGTTTTGAGCAAGCAGGGATTGCTTTGTGGTCATAAAACAGGCAAGCTTGATTTCTGTGAACATTGTGTCTTTGGAAAGCAGTGTAGAGTCAAGTTTAGTACAGCTATTCATAACACCAAGGGTATTCTGGATTATATTCATTCTGATCTTTGGGGTCCTTCTCGGGTTGAATCACATGGTGGTGGTAGATATATGTTGACGTTCATTGATGATTTCTCAAGGAAAGTATGGGTATTCATACTTAAACACAAAGATGAAACTTTTGTCAAGTTCAAGCAATGGAAGACTATGGTTGAGAAGCAAACCGGAAGACAAGTCAAGTGCTTGAGGACAGACAATGGTTTGGAATTTTGTGGGGGTGAGTTCAATGAGTTCTGCAAGGAGCAAGGGATTGTGAGACACCGCACAGTCAGAAAAACACCACAGCAAAATGGTGTTGCAGAAAGGATGAACAGAACCATAATGGAGAAGGCACGGTGCATGCTCTCCAATGCCAGGTTACCAAAGCAGTTTTGGGCAGAAGCAGCAAACACATCAGCTTATTTAGTGAACAGATCTCCATCGACTGCCATTGAGTGCAAGACTCCAAATGAAGTTTGGACAGGTTCGCATGCTAACTATGAAGACTTGAAGATATTCGGATGTCCAGCCTATGCTCATGTGAATGAGGGGAAGCTAGAGCCTAGAGCAAAGAAGTGTATATTTCTTGGGTATGCAAAAGGCGTGAAAGGCTATAGGTTATGGTGTCCAGCAGAAAGATCAAACAAGTTTCTTATCAGCAGAGATGTGAAGTTTGATGAGCAATCAATGTTGAAGCCAAAGAATGAAGAACTAGATGAAAGAGCTGAAGAGGGTGTTAGCGATAAGGTGGAGCTTGGTGACAAGGTGGAACTTGAGGTCCAAGTTCAAGGAAGCAATAAGACTATTGTTTCTGATGATGATGATGATCAAGATGTTGTGCAAGAACCTGCCCAGGAAGAAGAAGCACAAGGTCATCAGTACAATCTTGCAAGAGATAGAGAGAGGAGGGAAGTTAGAGCACCTCAAAGATACGGCCATGCTGATTTGGTTGCATATGCATTTGCAGTAGGTGAGAGCATAGATAGGGATGATCCAACAACCTATGAAGAAGCAATCGGTGGTGAAGAATCAGCAGAATGGGGAGCATCCGCAATTGAAGAAATTGAGTCTCTTGACAAGAATGGGACTTGGGAGATAGTTGCAAGACCAAAAGGGCAGAAGATTGTTGGAAGCAAATGGGTCTTCAAGAAGAAACAAGGTACTTCAGATGGTGAAGGAACAAGGTACAAGGCAAGGCTTGTGGCAAAGGGGTTTACGCAAAGAGAAGGCATTGACTACAATGAGGTATTCTCTCCTGTTGTTAAACATAGTTCTATTAGAACATTGCTTGCTATAGTTGCTTTGAAAGATCTAGAGTTGGAACAACTAGATGTTAAGACAGCTTTCCTTCACGGTGATTTGGAAGAGCGTATTTATATGCAACAACCAAAGGGGTTTGAAGTTCCTGGCAAGGAAGATCATGTATGTTTGTTGAAGAAATCTTTGTATGGTTTGAAGCAATCTCCAAGGCAGTGGTATAAACGTTTTGATACGTTTATGGTGGCAAATGGCTATGACAGGAGTAAGTATGATAGTTGTGTATATCACAGGAAACTCCAAGATGGTTCATTTGTGTATTTACTCTTGTATGTTGATGATATGTTGATTGCTTGCAAAGACATGTCAGAGATACAGAAGCTGAAGGAGCAGTTGAGTAGTGAGTTTGAGATGAAGGATTTGGGCGCATCAAAGAAGATATTGGGCATGGAGATTCATAGAAACCGAGATGAAGGCAAGTTGAATTTGTCCCAGAAGGCTTACATCGAGAAGGTGTTGGAGCGGTTTGGTATGAAAGATGCAAAACCAGTAAGTACTCCTTTGGCAGCTCATTTTAAACTTTCTAGAAAGCAATCACCTCAAACTGCAGATGAGGCAGAGTATATGTCTCGAGTTCCATATGCAAGCGCAGTTGGTAGCATCATGTATGCTATGGTTTGTACAAGGCCGGATATCGCACAAGCTGTGAGTGTGGTAAGTAGATACATGGGAAGTCCCGGGAAGGCTCATTGGCAAGCTGTAAAGTGGATTTTGAAGTATCTAAGGGGAAGTACAGATGTTGGTTTAGTGTTTGATAAACACTATGGTGATTCGACAAATGTTGTGGGTTATGTTGATTCTGATTATGCAGGTGATCTTGATAGAAGAAGGTCATTGACAGGTTATACTTTTACATTGTGTGGAAGTACTATCAGTTGGAGGTCGGTTTTGCAAAGCACGGTTGCATTGTCTACAACCGAGGCAGAGTACATGGCAGTGCAAGCGATGAAGGAAGGTATATGGTTGATGGGTTTGGTTGGTGATTTAGGTTTCAAGCAAGAGAATGCAACTTTGTTCTGTGATAGTCAAAGTGCCATTCACTTGACCAAGAACCAGATGTATCATGAGAGAACGAAGAACATCGATGTCAGGTATCATTTTATCAAAGATGCAGTTGAGGAAGGTAGGATAGCGATGCTAAAGGTTCCTACAGCGGATAACCCTGCAGACATGTTGACGAAGCCAGTTCCAAGTATCAAGTTCAAGCATTGTTTGGACTTGGTTGGTGTCAACAGGTGTTGAGAGCCCTTGTGGGGCTGAGCGAAGACGATGATGATAAGTGGTGATGGTATTCAAGTCAAGGTGGAGATTTGTAGTGTAATGCCTTGAATGCACTTTCGGTGGAGTACTTTCTTTATGTTAAATATACTAAAGAAGAAGTGAAGCTTTGGCACAAACTTTCCTTTAGCTAGATGGACTTGCATGGTTAGTGGGCACTAATGAGTATGTCGTATGGTTGCTTTCTATGGACGGACGGTGCATGTCATTCTTTGTCTACTAGTGGAGCACTAATGAGTATGTCGTTTCATGAGCTAGTGGAGACTACTGTGGGCATGTCGAGAGTATCTCATTCATGCTATAAATATAGCCTTCTTGTTTCATTGTAGAGTATCCCAACAATTAGAGTTCATCAGAGAGAGTGTTTAAGATAAACACTAAGTGTTCTAGAGAGAGTGTAAGGCAGCCAGTGTTGGCTTGTTCTTCAGAGAGTGTTTTAGATCATACTCTTGTAACCTTGTTCATATCATAGTGCAACGTTATCGTCGTCTTCCAAAGTGGATGTAGATCATCTTGATCGAACCACTATAAATCCTTGTGTTGTGTGTGTGTCTATTTTATATTTGTTTTCATTTCTATTTCAATTCTCAATTGATTGTGCTTAGAAGAGCCGTTGGTCATAACAACTTTAGCTTTGGAATAGTGGCTTTAGAAATTGCTTGTGGGAGAAAATCAGTTGATTGTATGGAAGAAGTTTCTGATGTAGGATTAGTAGAGTGGGTTTGGGATCTATATGGGAGAGATGCAGTCTTGGCCGCGATAGACTATAAACTAAACCTGGAATTCGATGCAAACCAAGCCGAACGTTTGATGGTTGTTAGGTTATGGTGTGCACACCCAGATCGAAGTTTTAGACCTTCGATTAGACAAGCAATTCAGGCACTTAATATGGAAGCAAGTATTCCAACTCTCCCTACAAAAATGCCGGTGCCTACATATCATGTACCTGAACTAGATATTATTTCTAGTGAACGAAATTCTATTACTGCTGCAAGCATCGATATAGGTCGTTAAACATAGACAAAACTTTCAGCTTGTTGGGTACACTTATAAACTGTTGATTGTGAACCTTCACTTGCTTGTTATGTTTTCAAATATTATTTTTTTTTTTTTTTTTTCTTTTCTGTTGTGCACTTTTCATTAATGTTATGCATTTTTGGTGTTGAACTTGTCCGTTGTTGTGTTCTTCAGGATGATTATAATGCAATTTCATCTACTGCTCTCATAATCCAACTTGTTCACGTTACTTGATTTCTTGATTAATCGGTGTATAGTCTATGCAAAGTATGTCATAATTCATGTGTTGGTTAGTATGCTTAAGTTAGAACTGTTAGTTGTTCTATCATTTGAACTTTTTTTTGAAGGCCCCTTAACTTGTCGACCATATCCTAGTTGGACGAGACTGGATCAAGTCTTTTCTGCTTCGGCATATGACATAATCTAAGTTAGCTAGTTGCAGATAAAAACTAGAAACTAGTTGCAGAGAATTTTTGACGGAAGCCTGTAATGGCATTTTTTTTTCATCCAAGTAGACATTGATTAGAAAGTTTTACAGTAACCAATCGCCACTACAAAGCATAAAAAATCCAGAGGTCAGCAATGTCTGATAGTGTTGGCAAACTGTCAATGGTTCCACTGACTTCATTTACCTGACGAATTCTACGGGGCTGCAAAGACAAGGTCAGCTTAGTGCTGTCAATGGAACTGGCCTTATTATTTTATTATAACTGGGACCATGAACAATGTTATTTCAACGAGTTCAATGCAAGTGGCAGAGCACATTGATGGTTGAAGTGAGTTAATTCTTTTCTGATTTATTTTGTGAAGAATTTTTCAAGCAAATCGACTTGCAAGTTGTTGTTTAATTAAATACTATTTCCATGTTGATATTGTGTTCATAAATGTGCAGTCCACAACAAAGAAGTAGAAATGTATTCTTCGGCAGCAGTTTTCTGATTTCAGTTTGCATTTTGTCAAAGCTGTTCTTCGTTCTTATTATGATATCCAACTCAATCTTCTTATTTGAAAGTCATGCCCATGGCGTTATACCACAATGTATTGATTCCTTGTTTCTTATCCTTTCTTTGCATTTCCAGCGTCAATTCAGTTTATTTCAATATCTCTAGATTCAGATCAGAAAATAAGAATGTTAGTTTGGATGGTGCATCAACATATTCCTCGGGAAATATTGAGTTGACTGACCCCGTGTCTAACCAATGTGTTGGATGGGCGACTTACAAAGATCATGTGCCTCTTTGGCACGGTGGAAACCTCTCAGACTTCACTACTCATTTCACCTTTTCAATTGATGGTATCCCTGAATACCATAGTGAAGGTATTGCATTCTTTCTTGCCCCGGTCAACTTTAATATTCCACCAAATTCACTAGCTAAACATCTAGGTCTTTTTAATGACACAACACATAATTTGACATCAATGAACCAGATTATAGCTATTGAATTCGATACCCATCATAATAATGAAAATTGGGATGTTCAATATGATCATGTAGGGATTGATCATAATTCCCTTATTTCATCGGTTAATACTACTTGGAATTTTACTTTGGGTGAAAATTATCATGCTTGGATTACTTATAACTCCACTACTAAGAACCTCAGTGTGTACTGGACTTACGAAAATAACACAAATTTTCGAGGAGAGTCTCTTCTTTCTTACCAGGTTGATTTGAAGGAGGTTCTGCCGCAAAATGTTATGGTTGGATTTTCTGCATCTTCTGGTTTTATGGGAGGGAGACATACTCTTCTATCGTGGGAGTTCAATTCAAGTTTACCAGCCAAGAAGAAAAAAGTAAACATCAAATTGGTGGTTGGATTGACAATTCCAGGTGCTCTTATTTTGATATGTGGTATTTCTGTAGCGTTGATTATGTTGAAAAAGCTGAAGTATATCAAGCCAGGGGAAGATCCGCCTAGTCTAGGGCCAAAAGAATTCTCTTACAAAAATCTAGTTTCAGCTACAAAAAACTTCTGTCAGGAAAGGAAATTAGGAGAAGGTGGTTTCGGAAGTGTTTACCAAGGCATGTTGAATGATACAAATCAGCCAGTTGCTGTAAAGAAATTTTCAAGGGGATCTAGTCAAGGTAAAAAGGAATACATAACTGAAATCAAGATCATAAGCCGGCTGAGACACCGTAATCTACTGCAGCTTGTCGGTTGGTGCCATGAGAAAAAGGAGCTTATTCTTGTTTACGAGTTGATGCCAAATGGGAGCTTAGATTCCTATCTATTTGGCAAAAGAAATCATCTGGTTTGGGCTATCAGATACAAAATAGCTTTGGGGTTGGCCTCTGCGTTGCAGTACCTCCATGAAGAGTGGGAGCAGTGTGTCCTACATCGTGATATCAAGCCGAGCAACGTGATGCTGGATTCAAGCTTCAACGCTAAACTTGGCGACTTTGGTTTAGCTCGGTTGATGGACCATGATCGCTTCTCTCAATCCACTGGTTTGGCTGGAACTTTCGGATACTTGGCACCGGAATACATCAGCACCGGGAGGCCTAGTAAAGAATCCGACGTATTTAGCTTTGGAGTTGTGGCGTTAGAAATTGTTTGTGGGAGAAAATCTTTTGTCTCATTTGGCGAAATATCTCAAACGGGATTAGTAGAGATGGTTTGGGATCTCTATGGAAAGGGCAAACTCTCAGTTGCAGTTGACAAGAAACTTGGTAACGATTTTGACTGCGAAGAAGCTGAACGTTTGATGACTGTCGGACTATGGTGTGCGCATCCTGATCGCAGTTTCAGACCTTCAATAAGACAAGCAATCCAGGTTCTAAAAAAGGAGTTAAGCTTGCCAAAACTCCCCCCAAAGATGCCTGTTCCGTTGTACCATGTACCTGAAATTGATCTTACCTCATTTAGTTCAAGTCTTGATGAAATTGGCCGGTAAATGTAACCATATGCAGAATATAATGTGCTTTTCCCAGTCTATAGCTTAATATTAATAAAATGTGTATACTGCACACAAAGATATAGCGCTTTTTGCATGTACTGTTGCTATTAGTAGGAATTGTTGAAATATTGTATCCCTTGCTTTCGGCTACTTTCGGCTGCTTTCGGCTACCCACACTTTGTTGCTTTCGGCTACCCACCCACGCTGCTGTCTCCCATGCTCCTTCCTCGTCCATGCATATCCATGCTCTACCATACACCGCCCATACTCTCCCATACACTCACTCATGTATGCTCGCCTACGTGATGCCGATGCTACCTTGCCCATGCTCGCCCACGTGATGCTCATGTCTCCATCGAGCTGCATGCCTCTACCCACACCCTTCTCTCCTTCCCATTCCTTGCTGTCGACAGTCCTCCCACAACTGATGGTTTCGTCCCACGTTTTGTCTCCTCTCCACGCTCTCATTGTCAGCAGCCCATGAGCTGTCTTTACCCAAGTCTTGTAATTCATTTTATGTTAACACTATAAATAGGTAGCACTTGTACATGTAAATCACATAAAAATTGAATACAATGTAGTCCATTACCGTTCTCACCTGTGCCATGGCTATTTCTATCATGGTATCAGAGATAGAAAAGATCTAAAACACGTTTCCGCTGAGTTAAGAAGTTATCAAGTCCTTCATTCTTCCGTTTCCGTCTCACGTTCTCAGCAACCAAGCTCGAGCAGCAACATCTCTTTCATCAGGCTCGATCTTCACCTCTTTGTTAACAGTCCCGAACAACAACACCATCACTGTCCATCTCCGTCGAACCTACATGCTCGTCGTCCCTGAATTTGGTTCATCTTCACCGCTGCTGCCAATGACCACCAAAATCGATCTGAAATCCATTTTCACTGCAAATCAAATCCAGAGTTAAGAAGGATCATTTTGTTTTTCATATCCAATCCCAGTTCAGAAATCCCGCTGCCTGTCGAGCAACAAATCCTGAGTTCCATCCATGGAAGCAACACCATCGATTTTCCTTCGCTACCATGTTTATCAACTGCAATGACACCATGAACATCATCCTGAGTTCCATCCAGTCAATATTCCAATAACAAATCCAGTGACATCTCCTGTGACAACAACTCCAGTGAGTATACTTCAAGCTGCACTTGATTATGCGTGTGGTATTAATCCCACAGCTTCACTCAGCAGCTTCATCTCGTCATCCTTTTCCATTGATCATGGCCATTACCCCGAGCTCCGATCAATCAACAGCCAATCATCGTCGTCCCATGTCATTATCAGTTCGAGCTTTTCACAGCTCCTTCTCATTTCATCTCAGCCACGAGCTTCTCTGCCATTATCAACTGTCCCGTCGAGCTCCAACAATTGCAGTAACCATGTACCGTTCCATGCTTCTTTGGAACAAACCATTTATCATCATTCCTTCATTCCCTGTCTTGGTTCACAATCCGAGCGATATCGTCCATGAACCAGCAACAACTCCTCCGTCGAGAACCAACGTCTTTGTTCTCAAGCATCTCTGAACTGCCATCACCATGCTCGTCTTCAGTTCGAGCTTCGTTATATCAACCACCAATTTGGTCTTAATCCCAACTCGTGTCTAGTTCTCCCGCAACTCCTGTTTAGCAAAGAACTCCATTATCGTCTCGACAGCAAATCCGTTTTGTCAGTTTCCAACAGAAGCCATCGATAACTCCATTACTCGTTATCACAGCTTCGTTCTCATTACCTAAGTGCCGATAATGGCAGCAACGCTATCAAGTCTCAGTTGGTCTTAATCCCAGCTCGAGTTCGTACTCATTATCATCCTACGGTCATACATGTCATCACCAAGTTCGGTTCACCAGTCAATGGAAGCATCAGCTACCACTACTTCATCATCACGGCAATCATTATTCCAAAGAGGAACAATTGATCATGCCTTCTACCCGATCTCCAACAGTCATGGAAAGCTCAAGCTGTCTCGATCTCCAAACAGCCGGAGCGTAGTTCGTCTCCGTTTTCTCTTTGTCTCTGTTCGTTGTCTTCATCACCACTGTTAACCGTAACAGCAGCAGCTCATTCAGGTCCAGTTGTATTCAAACTCGAGAGGCTCGAGTTTGAGGGGAGGTGTTATAAATAGTCCCAAATAGTCCCATCTGTGGTTTCCGTACCACCCAGTGTAAGTGTATATGTGGTTTCCGTACCACCCAGTATTAGTATGTCCGTAGTTTCCGTACTACCCAAGATCGCATGTCCGTGGTTTCCATACCACTCATTATCCTCCAGTGTGCATCCATGGCTTCCGTGCCACTCATTCCAGTGTTTCGACATGGGCAAAAGAATCCAAGCCACAATCCGCGTGCAGCCTCGATGGCGTGCCGCAATACGTGTGCTACAATCCGCCCGCCATGCTTCAAGTCCAGGTTGTTCATCACCACCACAATCACGTCAAGTCCTCTTTAATCGTTCAAGTTGAACACTACATTTCTCTCCCCTTGTTCAACTTGAGGGGGTGTTGAAATATTGTCTCCTTGCTTTCGGCTACTCGGCTACCCACACTTTGTTGCTTTCGGCTACCCACCCACGCTGCTGTCTCCCATGCTCCTTCCTCGTCCATGCATATCCATGCTCTACCATACACCGCCCATACTCTCCCATACACTCACTCATGTATGCTCGCCTACGTGATGCCGATGCTACCTCGCCCATGCTCTCCCACGTGATGCTCATGTCTCCCTCGAGCTGCATGCCTCTACCCACACCCTTCTCTCCTTCCCATTCCTTGCTGTCGACAGTCCTCCCACAACTGATGGTTTCGTCCCACGTTTTGTCTCCTCTCCACGCTCTCGTTGTCAGCAGCCCATGAGCTGTCTTTACCCAAGTCTTGTAATTCATTATATGTTAACACTATAAATAGGTAGCACTTGTACATGTAAATCACATAACAATTGAATACAATGTATTCCATTACCGTTCTCACCTGTGCCATGGCTATTTCTATCAGGAATATTAGTCAATTGAGTTTTTGTAATATCACTGGGAAAACTGTAACTATACTAAAGTGTAATTGTACGTTTTTGAGTTGCAAGTTTATGCCGATTGATGCAGTTTTCCCAAGCAAAATGTATGTTGTTCACATTTGTTTTGAGTTTCAAGT
Organism: Papaver bracteatum; assembly: GCA_023529315.1. Lineage (NCBI taxonomy): Eukaryota > Viridiplantae > Streptophyta > Magnoliopsida > Ranunculales > Papaveraceae > Papaver > Papaver bracteatum. The sequence goes on from JAJJWX010004854.1 coordinate 177,890, forward strand.
TTTAACTCATAGTCTCGCACTCAATTTAGCATTGCTTTACCCTTTCGGTACAACTTCTAATTGCTAACCGCTCTCCTAATTGTACTATATTTCCTTAATTATATTTATTCCAAACACTATAAATACATACCCTCTCCATATAGTTCAATTTACATCCCATAAGGTCATATATCCTTTCTTATTAATTCTCTCTAAAAAAATTCGTCTTTTGCAATGAGCATGCATTACCAGCAGCAGTGAGTAGGGTGATGATTTAAAGAGCTCTTCAAGCAGTTCTGATGGTGGTCCATATCAATATTATGGAAACCACCATACATCCATTCAAGTTATCGACAAGGAAACAGAAACACATCACACCTTTAAAGTCAGTTTCTACAACAATCCAATCCAGACAACAGTAACCCATACAGCGTACATTGCCAATCGATGGATTGGAGATGTATATGCAAGTTACGCCAGATATATCGAAAACCACAATCTCATCGTAGGTCTCGACATCGAATGGGTGCGGTTACGTGAAACTAGTCGTAACAAAGTTGCCGTGTTGCAACTATGTTTGGCACATCGATGTTTAATATTTCAGTTGTTTGGTCGTGATAAAGAACAGCTCCCTGAATCTCTTTTCGATTTTCTTCGGGACGAGAGAATTAGATTCGTTGGAGCTGGGATCGATCAAGACGCTTATAAGCTTTGGGTTGATTACGGGTTGACCGTTGCTAGAACTGAAGATCTTGCAGGTTTGGCTGCTTATAAGCTTGGAGGAGAAAGACTTCATAGAGCCGGGTTGAAGTCTTTGATGTGGCACGTGCTCGGGAAAGATCTACCCAAGCACAGAATGATTACCTTAAGTAGATGGGATGTGAATTTTTTAACGGACGAGCAGGTTGAATATGCTTGTTTAGATGCTTACGCTTCGTTTAGGCTTGGTTTTTATTTGATAGGTTGTCCAGCTCCAGCAAATATGGGGTATACTCAAAAAACTAACCAGGACCAAGGTTTTAAGATATGTCGTCCAGCTCCAGCTCCTTCGACGAATGAGGGTTTTAACAGATATCCTCAAGAGGATATTAAGAAGTCTGCTTCCAAAGAAACTAACCAGGACCAAGTTGTTAAGGCAACTAACCAAGTCCAAGGTGTTAGGCTTAGTGAAGCTAAAGCATCGCAGAGAGCTGATGATAAAATGGATAAGCTTATCGAACTTCTTGAAAAATCAGAAGCACAAAAGGTTGCAAAGTATGAAACAGGGGAAGAGTACCTCAAGAAACACATGGAAAACTCTACAATCTTGGCACAAACACAACAACGAGAAGTGGACTTGAAGATCCTACGCCAAAACTTGAATGAAGTAGAGGAATGGGAGAAACCCCTCTACAAACTATGGAAGAACGAGATCTTGGTCCGTAATGGATTACCACCTATCCCCTAAACTAAAGTGATATATTAGTAATAATTTAAGTTATTTAGAAGTTCATTTTTAATTAAGTTATTTAAAAGTAGGATTTCAATTTCAATGTATTTTTTTATTTTTAAGTTATGTACTTTTTAAATTTCTTAAAAAAAAAGCATTGCAACCTTGTTTTGCAATATAATGAAAGATTTCCCTTAATTTGGTAAATTTTAAAATTTTGAAACAACCAACCATTGAAACAAATTGGCAAACATTTCTCAATTCAAAATTTCAAAACATAGCCGTTGGTGATGTAAACTAGGTGTAGGAAAAAAAATGACATCTAAAAATTCGAAATTTGAAAAAAAATAGTCGTTGTGGTGTAAAAAAGAAAAAGGTGAAGCGTTGTATAATTTAAGTTATTTAGAAGTTCATTTTTAATTAAGTTATTTAGAAATAGGATTTCAATTTCAATGTACTTTTTTATTTTTTAAGTTATTTTAATTTCAATGTACTTTTTAAATTTCTTCAAAAAAATCATTGTAACCTTGTTTTGTAATGTAACGAAAGATTTCCTAGCGTTTTTAGGGGCCAGGAAAAAGGATTTAGGGGCCAACAATAAAACAAAATAGGGTTACCCAAAAGTAAAACGAAGCCACCCCTTATCTCGCGTAATTCATAATGGCCAAATTTCCCTCCTATAATCGGTTGATAAGTTCGGATGTTTGTCTACCGATTTAATTCGGGAGAAATTTTTTTTTATTATCGTCCGATTGTGGACGCTGTAGTATTTGGAAGAATTGTGTTTCATTTTCTTCATTTGTTGTCACTTTTTATTTCTAGAGAAAGAAGAAGTGGGAAAAAAGTGAAAAAGCCTTTTTTTTAAGAAATAAACCATTCATAAATGGATGGATATGAAGAAGAAGGTGAGAATGATCGTGAAGAACCTAATGTTGAAGGATCACGACCGTTTAGAGAAGACGATTTGGGGTATATGTTGAATGATCCAAACTTTTGTGGAGAGGAAACCCTAGACGACGCTTTTATGGAGGAAGCCGTTGAATTAACCGAGATCGAAGCTAACGATTCATCTAACACACAGGTATTGTGTTAAGAAACTCATAACCCACTTTGTATGCATTTGTATGCGTTTTTAAACGACAAAACTCGATTAATGCATGCATTTAACGCCATGAACCACCCGGGACCCAATAGCTAATGTGTCCAAATATCTACCGAATACAACCTCCTAGTACCAAATATTTACATTCGGCAGTTTTAAAGAATGTATACTACTACCGAATATTTGAAAAACCCCCAAATTGATTCTCCAAAATATCTACATTCTAGAACTATTTTAGTATATTTTCATAATGGCCCCAAAAACGAAATCCTCAAAATTATGAAACTCAATAATTCTTATCTTTACATTCGGAAGTATTATAATTTTATATAACTACCGAATATATCGATGGCTCCCAAATCCAATTCTCGCTTTTTAACTTGTAAAAATTGTAATTCTTCTTCTAGGAAAATCGGAGGAATATGTTTTACTTTTACTTCCGATTGTATATATTCGTAAGTAATACCAGATATATGTCTTCCGATTATGATTGTTTTTTTGTACTCAGGAGGCTGTCCAAATCTTTCTATTAAAATCGTTAGTCATTTGGACACAATATTCGTCCGATTATATTACAATCGGTTGTAAAACATGTTAAATGTATTCCGATTGTCAATAAAAAAACGCGGTTGCTTCTTTTGCAGTCGCTTTAGCGATAGTTGATGATTTCTATTTGAGGCCCGATACTTCCCTATACTATGAAAACGATTTGGTATACTCCTTACTATTCTTAATATTCAAATATGTATGTTAAATGCTTATTCTTATGATATTTGTTTTGTTATATTCGTGTTTAGTCATTTGCAAGTAAGGAGGAGGCAAAGGAATGGCTAAAAAACAAGGCAAAAGATAACATGTGCGTTGTAGTTCAAAACAATCATGTGGATGAAACTCGATTTGAAATGATTTATGAGCGCGGTGGGGACGCGAAAGAGTCATGATGGAAAGAATAGTAAGCACGTAGAAGAAAACGAGAGGAAATAATTTAAGCAATACAAAGAAAATCGGATGTCCTTTCAAGATTTTCTTCAATAAGCCGGACGTTTCGGAAGGTTTAGATTGGAAAATGTCTAAAGTTGATAATGGTTGTCATAACCACGATGATCCGGATACTCTACTTGGACATGTAATGGTTGCCAAGATAAAATCAAGGGAAATGGAGACGGTGAAGTCTATGAGGATCCAAAAAGCTAGTGCTATCTTAAGTAAAATAAAGGCGGACGACCCCAATAACTTGTCTTCTTTGTCTACAATTAAGTCAGCCCTAGCTACGATCAAAAGAACGAAATGGGATGGTAGAACGGTCATGCAACAATCGGAGTGGTTAGCGGAGTTACACGACTACACGTTGAGAAGGGAAGAAAAGGATGGTAAAGTGGTTCGTATTTTCTTGGCACATCCCTAAATGATCCAATTGGCCCAATTCTTTCATCAAATTTTGTTGATAGATGCCACTTATAAGACAAAAAAATATAACATGCCGTTGTTAAATATTGCTTGCCACACTTCGGACAAAAACACATTTACGGTTGCATGGGGTTTAATGGATCATGAGAACAATGTGAGTTTCATTTGGATGTTGGAGACGTTGAGGACCATTTATAATGGTGATGATTTTCCAAGGGTTATTATAATGGATAACGATCAAGCCCTAATGCATGCAATAGCGGTAGTGTTTCTGGAAGCCCGAAACTTGCAATGTACTTGGCACATTCAACAAAACCTCAAATCCAATTGCCATCATCATTTCCAAGCTAAAAAGCCAAGGAAGGGTACTAAGAGGTCGAAGGAAGAGGATGAGCGCATTAGTAAATTAACCGTGGAAGAACGAGAGGAAGAGAAACGGTTATTTGATGAAAAATGGACGGAGGATGGAATGATTTGGAGAATGTTTTTGAAAGCATGGGACAAGAAATGGCTACTATAAAAGAGAAGTATGGTAGTCTTCGTTGCCCTAGGGATATTTATGGAATACCAAATCGAACCAGGTATACAATTATCGAAGAGTATTTGGAACAACTCCCTCCACTAATTGTTCCATTTGTTTTGTCCACTGACGAGGTTGATGGGGATGGCAATTGTGGATTTCACGTCGCTACCGAACAAATGGGTTACTTTAGAGAGGCGGTTATAGAAGATGTCACCCAATGCCAATATTTAAGAAATAAGATGACCCAACAACTAATGAAGGACAAGAATTTCTATATGGAGATGATGAGGCGAGGAGATATATATGACAAAGAGTTGAGTTCAAAGATTTAGTTGCGCGTATAAAGTGCCGAAAGGGATTGAAGACTATCGGATACAAGTATTGGATGACTATGCCTAAATGTGGATATCTCTTAGCGGAGGTTTTGAATTGCGTGGTACATTTTTTTGTTCCTTCTAAGTATGGACCTAGTATGACGTTTGCACCCACAAGAACGGTTTGTGACGAGTCGGTTAAAGATAGAAGAATCATTATGGCGTTTGTGAATGAAATGCATTTTATTGGATTAAGAGTAAAGAAAGATTGTCTGTTACCACCGTTGAGTAATTGGCACGATTATTTTCCAATTAACCATTGCAATGATTGGGTGAAAAAATATGAGTCCAACATGGTTGATTGGGATCATGTCATGAAGAACAACTTTCCCGCTGGGTTACTCGAACTAATTGAAGATGATGATGACGATTAGTCATTCCATTTTTTTACAGTTCAATTTTTTTGTAAAATCCTTTGAAGATATGTGATATAATCGGTTGTAAATCTAACACAATTACCTACCGAATGTAATATTCGCCGGTAAATGTTTTTTTCATACGCCCGATTATTTGCATTTTGAACTCAGGAACCTGTTGTTTTATTTGACTGTAAATTCGATAGAACAATTTATTATTTTATTACCGATTGTGTGCTTATCCATAGGCACGACTCTTTTTTTTTTTTTAAAGTATCCGTTGTAGTATAATCGGTAGATTGCTAAACATAATAGTGTCCGATTCAATATTATTCGGTAGGTTAAATAACAGACTAACTACCAATTACAGAAAATATTTTGATTATCATAATATGATGTAACGATTATAATTCGACAATTCCATTACAATGAATTTTGCTTAGCTTCGTGGACGTGCCCTAAACGGATTAAATCTGTTCATCGCCTTAAGGATTCTGAAATGAGCTTCGAAACGGAAGTTTGATCTTTTCCATCTCCGCCATTCCTCGCGAGATCGTTCTATCACCTCATCATTAGTTTCACCCCTCAATCGATATTGATTCACAAGATAAGTTAAATGGACGAATTGTTTGACGTGTTGGTTTATTGAACCAATTCGGAAGAAAAGATCAGCCGAGTTACGGTTATTTGGGTTTCCTGTGTCGATGCAAAAAATTTCGTGAATTCCCAACAAATAACTCATACTCATTACACCTCCTTGCATGCGTTCTTCTCCCCGCCTTGGATAGAATTGAACATAGCGCCTACATAAAGATAAATCTTCTTCAATCGTGAACTCCGTAGGATTAACGAATGGTTGGGCCATTATGTTGAAGATGATTTATTCGGAGATTAGAGAGAGTAAAAATGTTTTTTTGTTGCATATAGGGAAGAGATGCCCTCCTTATATAAGTTATGTAGCCCAACGGCTACTTTTTTAAAACTACATATATTCGGAGAATAAATGTAGTTCATCATCTACCGAATATGAGATGGTCCAAAATCTGTTTCTTGAAAAATGAAGATTTTCTAGAATTTGAACTTGTAATAATCGGAAGTAAAGTACTAATATCATACCTCCGAATATAATGGCCAACCCTCTTACATCGCCATTCGGAACCATCGAGTAGCCATGGAGGGGGAGGTTTTGAACTATATATATTCGGAGAATAAATTTATTTCATCATCTACCGAATATGAGATGGCCCAAAAATCTGTTTCTTGGAAAAATGAAGATTTTCTTTTGAACTTGTAAGAAGTTACTAATAACGAATATAATGGTAGGACGGCCATTAATCGCAGCCATGGAGGGTAGGTTTTGAAAATGTTCGGAGAATAAATCAGTTCATCATCTACCAAATATAGATGGCCCAAAAATCTGTTTCTTGGAAAAATGAAGATTTTCTAGAATTTGAACCTAATAATCGGAAGTAAAGTAATAATATCATACCTCCGAATATAATGGCCAACCCTCTAGGATCCATTCGGAACCACCCAGAGCCATGGAGGCGGGTTTTGAACTACATATATTCGGAGAATAAATGTAGTTCATCATCTACCGAATATAAGATGGCCCAAAAATCTGCTTCTTGGAAAAATGAAGATTTTCTAGAATTTGAACTTGTAATAATCGGAAGTAAAGTACTAATATCATACCTCCGAATATAATGGCCAACCCTCTAGACCTGGCCATTCGGAACCACCCAGAGCCATGGAGGGAGGTTTTGAACTACATATATTCTGAGAATAAAAAGTAGTTCATCATCTACCGAATATAAGATGGCCCAAAAATCTGTTTCTTGGAAAAATGAAGATTTTAGAATTTGAACTTGTAATAATCGGAAGTAAAGTACTAATATCATACCTCCGAATATAATGGCCAACCCTCTACACTGGCCATTCATAATCAAAAAAACAAACCATTCATAATCCATCTAACAAACCATTGACAAACCATATTCTGTTTTTAGAAGTTCAAATCCGATCCTAACCTTAAAAACAAAACCAAATTAACAACCAATACATAAATAATATAAAAAGGAAGTTTGTCATTCATTTATTCTTTGCTTTTACTTTACGACGTCGACCACCTCCAAGTCCAAAGACGACCAGAGTTTCAGACCTTCAGCTTCAAAGACCTTCCGTTTGACGGCTCGTAGAAGCTCGAGTTCTTTTACCCAACTTTGATACTGCCATCTTATCCGTATGCCTCTTCTTGGATTTCTCCCCAAATTCTGATGCATATTCTTCATTGTCGATATTGTCAATTAGGTCTCTAGCCTTTTGTATCTTCTCAACTGGCACGGGATCTCCCTTCCTAATGCAAGAAGTTAACATTTTGGAAACAGTCTTGAACCTGTTCACCTATTTTTAAACATAATGACATAACATCAAACGGTTATTACATTATATTTTTAGCAATAACATCAAGAAAGTTTGAAGAATACGCACCAGTCTATCATAACCAGTTGGTTTGTCTTTGATGATACAATTATAACTAGACCGCGCCGAAGTAGACTTGTATTTAAGTTCACAGATAACCAAAGGATGTGATACATTCCTATACCAAATCATATAGCCTGGAGAACTTTCATCACCTCGGGTGGCTGGTCTACCAGTGTTGATAATGAACTCAGTCCTCTTATCCCAGTTATAAGGAACATTAGGTGGGCCTTTGTGAACTATCGTGAGAGTGTCACCACTGGAAGAGCACAAATCCACCTCCAATTTATAGTAATCCTTGAATTCCTCCATTGTTTGATGTTGTATATACCCTTGTTTTCGCATCACCCTAGAGGGGTTGTACATCACATATCCCGTGGGGTGCCACAACGGTCAAAAATAAAGGGACAAGTCCGACCGAACATTTATATGTCCAGCAGCTCGATCTTCCTTGTATGGATCAAAGCATACGTCTGAGGCCTTCAATTGGTCCAAAATCTCCCTCATGCGGATCAACTCCTGCTCTTTTGTCCTAGAACAGTTGTCTTCAAGAGATACTTTGTTCCCCTAGGAGTACCTTTCCGCCACTCCGGGTTCTCTCCAGGCCAACCGGGGGAGAGGTAAGTGATCATAGATCCATGTCTATATGGATAACAAACCAAGTATTAGTAAATAGATTAATAACAATCGGAACCAAATGTACATTAATTTCAACCGAATATATACATTCGGAGGAATTTGACTTCCGAATGAAAAACATTCCAAAGTAAAAATGGTATAATTCCATCCGAATATGCATCATTTGGAGTTGATGAGACTATATTTTTTTCACCTACAGATTCAGTTGTATTTTATAAACAATAACACCCGATTAAATATACTCGGAATTAAAACTAAATTACATGCTACCGAATGCTAAACATTCGAACGCAAACAAAATGTAAGTCCTATCGAATATCATTCATTTGGAGTTCAAAGATTCTACGGTTTTTTGCATATATATAGAAAGTTATTTCCCATATTAATGTTCCGAATATATATAATCGAGAGTTAATTTAAGTTAAGTCTCTCCGAATAAAACACATTCGGACATAATAAATGAATCATTTACTTCCGAATATGCATAATTTGGATTTCAGTAAAACATTGTATTATGGCATATATATTCGGTAGTTAAATGAACAAGACTAAATCCCGAATCCAAACAATCGTAAGTACGGCTATGTAAATGGTTTCCGAATATACTACATTCGAAGGTTAAAAATTTATGTATCCTACCGAATAGTTATCATTTGGAGTTCATAATATGCATTGTATGTATTGTCTACCGAATAACTATAGATTGACTTATAGAGTAAAAAAATGACCTGCAATAGAGCCACGTTCCCGGCAACTTGGCTAGTTCCTCGCCTCGACGCCTTTCTCAACTCTTCCATCAAGAATGCTAGGCATGTCGTGCCCCAAGAGTAGTCACCGACTTCATGAAGAGGATCCAAAAGTTGTAGAAGGTTGGCGTCGATCCGGTTGCCAGAAGTATTGGGGAAAATTACACATCCCAATACACAAAGGAGATACGCTGTGGCCGCGTGATTCACTTGCTCTTCAGTTAACGTTCCCTTTTTTTCTTTATCCAAGGTGCCTCGAAACATATTCATTAAAACAGTAATGTTAATTTGTCTTGTTCTGTAACTTGCATGCCTCCTAAACTCTTCTGTTGTTGTCTCTTCATCCCAACCTAAGCACTTTTTGTTAGAACATGAGTTGTGCCCAACTTAACTGCTTTGTGTAGTTGAACTTCACAGCCGTGCCTTGCTCAGGAAGGTTAAGAATTTGCACAAACATCATCCGGTGTAATCGTCATCTCCCAAACGGCATATGGAAGGTATCATTCTCGTGGATACATTCTCTCCATGAACGCCGATATAGAAACACGATCATGGTCCAAATATGAATTCTCCGACATTAGCTAACCCCGAGTTGGTTACAATTCTCTTGAACCTTTCACATTCACCGGATAAAGGCCAGTCAACATTTTTGTTGGTGCAAATGGTAGGTTTGAGTAGACGAACCGCATCCTGATGATACTATTTAACACATAAATTTTTTTTAGAGTACATACAAAAACCCTTAATACAACTATTATGATAAAAACATAGACAATACATTAATAAAAATATAAGATTATTATTACCTCGGTTTCGTATATTTCTTTGGCCCAGGAGTCTTGTATCCAAAAAGCAATTTTCCTCCATCCACTCTATAGAAATTTCAAGGATTTCTCCGGTTGGAATATTCTTCACCTTCAAGTCTTTGAGGGACAAGATGCGATGCTTTCTTAGCAATGTCCTTCTTTCCACCTTCTACTCCTTTATTAGCTTTTTAGTTTTTTGGGTACCACTTGGTTGTCCTTCTTCTTGAAATCTTGGCACTGGATCAATTGGTTCAATTTCAGGGTGGGAGGTAAGTTGTGGAGCACTTGGTTCTACACCTTGTTGACCGCCGGGTTCATCGCCTCGCACCAGTTGGTTTCACACCTTCTTGAGTGGGTTGTTGAGCACTTGCTTGCACACCTTGTTCACTGCCCTGTGGACCTGGTTGAGCACTTGCTTGCACACCTTGTGGACTTCCTTGTGGTTCTACACTTTGTTGAGCACTTGAATTAGCTATGGCACTCCTTGCTTTCCTAGCACTAGCTGTCACTTTCTTACACCCCCGCTATACGAGGCCCTAACTGCTTTGTTTTGTGGCTTTGTTTGGCTAGACTTTGTCTAAACAACAACAAAATAATCAATGTTTACAAACCAAACAATCGGAAGTAAAAGTACATTAATACAAACCGAATGTAAACATTCTGAAGTAAAAATACAACGTGTGTTCCGATTATACAACAACCTAAGAAAGTAAAATTAATTTCAAACCGAATACGCATCAATTGGAGTTCGAAACTCTAAATTTTTCATCCTTTAAAATCGGAGGTATAATACATTATCTTACCTTCCGAATATTAGTAGGCCCCAAAATTGGATTTTTCATCAAATTGACATATTCGGTAGTAAATGTCCTACCGATTATTGTGTATCTCACTTAAACATATTCGGAAGAAAAATATTCATTAACTACCGATTATTTCCATTTTGGTATACAGGAACATATGTCCATACATATTCGGGAGAAAATCAACAATTAAAACTTCCAAATGCTGTCGATGTTCTTGAGAAATGAAGAACACGACTACATTCGGAAGTAAATTTACAGGTTTAACTACCGAATCTGAGAAATTGCAGTAAAACCTATTTTTTTTTTTCAATTCGTCGAATTAAAGCTCAAATAAACCTAAAATTGATATAGTCTTACCTAATTGGGGCCATTTGAAGTTGCCGGTGTGTTAGACTATCAATCGCCACCGCCAACTACTTCCGCGGATTCGTCTTCGTCGCGTTCTTCGTCATTTTCACCAAAAATATCTTTGTTGCTTGCTAAAATTCCTATATTTGGAACAAAACCGCGAGGAACATTTTTTGTTTTAGGTTTGTGGGATGCATTACCAAAAGATCCATTGTTTTATAAACTTAATCGACGATGTTTTTATTTTACGATTCGCGACGGCGATGCGATTAATGGAAGAACGAGAAAAAAATTATTTCTCCACAACGGGAGGGGAGGGAGAAGGGAAGAAGAAGAGTTGAAATGAAAAATGGGAGAAACAGTTTTGATTTGGGTTATAAATTTATTTTTACTACAAGGGTATTTAGGTAACTTCAATGAATTTTTTTTTGCCCCTTAACCAAAACCTTTGGCTGAGTATAACATGTTGGCCCCTAAATCCTTTTTCCTGGCCCCTAAAAACGCCAGGAAAGATTTCCCTTAAATTTGGAAAATTTTCAAATTTTGAAACAACCAACCATTGAAACAAATTGTCAAACATTTCTCAATTCAAAATTTGAAAACATATTCGTTGGTGATGTAACCTAGGTGTAGAAAAAAAAGGACATTTAAGAATTCGAAATTTGAAGAAAAAAAATAGCCGTTGTGGTGTAAAAAAGAAAAAGGTGAAAGGTGAAGCGCTGTATTGTGCAGCGCCTGTGTCTGGCGCTGAATAGTTCAGTGCAGATGCCCTAGAATATTCGTCCAACGCTGAACCATTCAGCGAAAATTTTCGCACTAAACCATTCAGAAAAAAAAAAGAGTATATATATTAAAAAAGGGTGGCCATCGCCACGTAACCATCCACACTGGGCATGCATGAATTAAACGCAGCCAGCGCAACACCACAGCACCTGTACCATGTACATGTTGCTCGTGGCCTCGGTTGCACGGACGCTTCGTTTTTGGAGTCGTGTCCGCGTCCGACTCACGTTGACGGCAGGACGCCGCATGCTTGACGCTGACATTGACGCGTGTCCGACACACCAATATGCGCGTCCCACGCTCGTCTTGTTTGGACGCACCAATGACTCGGGTTTGAAGCATTTTTTTTCCATTTTCATTTAAACTCGGTTTTGAAGCATTTTTTTTCCATTTTCATTTAAACTTCTTCCTTTATTTTTACTATTATTAACTAAATGAAGAAAGGCAAACATTTAGATCAATCATTTAAGTCTTTATTAGGGTTTTGTAATTGGAAATACATCACATATACTCTTGGTTGGGCATGTGTTGTTGTAAGAATATAATTTGATGCATATGTTTAACGGTGATTGATTGATTGACCTTCGGCGTGTATAAACAAACGATCTTTAATTTTCTTTTGAAATTTATACACATATAGTATTATTTTCTAATTTTTAGGATTGAAACACTTGACTTTGCTATAAAAATAAATAATTGCGTATATAAATAAAATATATATATACGTGTCCGTGTCCTAGTTTTTTGAGAATTTTGTCGTGTCCGCGTCTGTGCAACCCACCTCGTGGCCTATGCTGTTGTGTTGCGGTTTAAATATCTAAACAAATGTCCAAATTTACGATGTGGGACTTAACATGTAGGCGAAAACGTAAACAATCAAAAAACTAAAGGCTTTTCTATCTTATTTTCCAATCCTAACAGCCAAAATAACAATAAGAATAAAAACTAACTCCGTTTCTTGTTTGATTATGGCTGATCCGGGAGGATGTGTGAGTTAGGTCTATCGTTTGGGAGGTGGTTTGTGGTGAGGGAATTGCAGTTGAAATGGGATGGTCGCTGCCATTGTTCTAACAGAAACATAAGCTTGAAATTTCTTGGATAGAATCACTAGTCTAGTGGATTCACTAATCTTAGATTATCACCTCTGTATGTACGCTCGTATTCTCCTTCACCCAAAAGGAATTCCTTAATTGTGGCAGCTGCAAGTTTTCGAAACTTAAACTTAGTGGCGGCTGCGGTACAACCTTCACCATCACTACTGGAGCTTCCACCAAATCTCAAAAATAGAAATAATCTACACAGGCATTAACAAGAGAGAATTCAAGTTATGTCAACAAGAGGAACAATATGGAACTAGTTTCTACTTCCATCAATGCATATTCTGCCTTGTGATGTGAAAACAAAGAGAGAGATCCCTACCAGGAAAGGAAAAGACAATAGCATCTTGAAGCTGCGCACCTGAGTGAAAACAAGCCAAATAAGAAACCCTCCACCTAAAGGGAGTTCACTGCAAGATCGCAGATGTAATACAAGTTATGCCAAACTATCCATCGGTCAACTGACATAAATATGTCAATTCTCTGAGCTGTAGTTGAAACTGAGGGTATCTGGAAGATCTGTTCCTATCGATCTGAGTTGAGAGCATTTACATCTTCAACCTTACTAATAGTAGACGCTGTCCCGGATTTCCTTGATCCCAAGCTGTGATTAGTAGTTGGATTCACTTGGATGGTAACTGCCGATGATGATGATGGTAATGAGGTGGTTCTCCAATTATTGAGCTCGCGAACTAAACCATTGGTTATTCCATTAAATGGGTTCACTTTATCTCTGCATCTTTTTTCAGAGTGTGGCAGTAAGATTTTATTCCAGACATGATAAAAAAGTAGCGCTATAACCTATCATGCATAAAATAGCTCTATAGTGAAGCATGCAGATAAACCAACTGAAAAATGGCCTGGTTGGTCAAGACTCATGAGGAAGTCTGTGAGGTCAGTAGTTCTAGTTACCGTAGAAATAATCCAAAATGAAACTCTAAAGATTTCAGATTGATTTGATTAAAAACAAAATTAAGAGCAACAAAGAGAACGAATGTGAAATTTACCAAAACATAGATGACATGAAATCTGCAAAGATATGCAGTTAGTACTGGAAGCATATATATGAAACCAGTCCAAGCATTGATATTTATTCTGCGCAGCTGTTGTCATGGACTGTCCCAAAATTATGACAGCAGCAGTCGTAAAAAGAAGTAAAAACAAAAACCAGTACAAAGAAGTAAAAAAAAAAACCAATTGGTAAGATTGGTGTTACCGGATTAGTGGAGGTAATTAAGCATAGCATCCAAGCGTGGCTGCCAGTGGGGGTAAGCCCCATGGACGCTTGGTGCCTTCATCCGATCCCAAGCGTGGATGCCAGTGGGGGTAAGCCCCATGGACGCTTGGTCAAGGAATGGCTCCAACAATAATCAAAGTTTTCCAAGCCTTACCAATTGGCGATAGAATGTCGATAATATTTCCCTATAAACTAGATTAACGAACATGGAATTAACGATGTGGGATTATTACCTTTGTTAATTGTGTCTAAAAAAGGAAACCAAACGAGCAGGCCAAACTCCGCTGCTACACGGGCCGTAATTAAATCTGCATGGCACGACTAAACTAATATTTGGGACAGGCCCAATAGAGGCGAGCAACATCATTCGATGAAACA